>SRPW01000677.1:0-17179 GCA_018360225.1 Claviceps pusilla | reverse complement strand
AAAAAAAAAAAACCACCCGCCCCCTAAGCAAAAGACCATCGAATCAGACTGCATCGATAGGATAAAGCTGTGCCCTCCCGTCCAGCTCTGCCAGACGTTGGAAAGATTCAGACCGGCGAAAGACGTTGTACGTTATTGGACGACTGAGGATTTATTACACATATACGTCGAGACCGACGTTCCGCATTCCTCCAGCTTCTGTATCGAAAAGTCACAAAAACTTTGCTGACCGCATCCTGACGTAGCAAAGATTCGAGCAAACCCCGGCATTTGAAGCACGCCACGTATCGTCTACTGATCCGCATCAATCACCGTCAATCCGTACTTTCAAAATGTCTTCCGAAGAATCAATCGCCCAGAAGCTTCTTCAGAAGCACGCCGAGGACCCTCACCACCCCACCGTCGAGGAAGTCCCGGACGAAGATCTTCCCCCCAAGTCAGCCAACGATGCCTCGGGCTCTTGGGCTGCGCCAATGAGTGCCAATTCCGCCGGCAAACAGCAGCAGTCTCAGAGTTCCAAGGCCCCTCTTGATACGCAGTCGCACGAACTCTTCCCTGAACTTGGAGCTCCCAAGGGCAAGAGCGCTAATGTTGCCCCTATCTGGGGGGCCAAGAACAGCGCCTCTGGCAAGACCAATGGCACTGTCACTTCACCCAATGGACCTTCGCGCTCGCCGACCCCGTCTTCTGCTGCTGCCACTATGTCCAAAGCATCGACCCCTTCAATGTTCATTCCCGGTCGCAATGTCGAGACGGTGACTTTGGAGCCTCAATTCATCCTCCCCCGTGGCCAGTTGAAGCGACCCATTCCGGATATTCTGAAGGACATCAACCGCAAGTCACGAGCAAATATCACCATGGCGACGGCATCCAATGGCCGCCTCCGATTTGATGCCACTGGTCCTCAGGAGATTGCTCAACAGGCTCTCAAGGACCTGGTTCAGCAGATAGGCACCAAGGTACGTTTTACGGATCACAGCGCGTGTCATATTCTCTCATATGGCTTTTCTTCGAGGCTTGATTGACACGGCGTAGATTCTTATCAAAGTCCCCATCCCTTACTCGGCTCGAGCTCATGTCATCGGAAAAGGTGGCTCTGTAATTCGTGGCTTGCAGGAAAAGACAGGAGCAAAGATCCAGCTGCCCAAGGTTGAGGACACTGCTCTCCTGGCTGACGATGATGACGCTACCGTCGATGTTGTTGTTGAGGGTAATGCGCTTTCCGCAGCCTCTGCTCGTAACGAGCTCTTGAAGATTGCCGGCGAGCAATCTGCCAATGTACAGACCAAGGTCCGAGGTGTCCCATTAGCCTTCTATCCCTTTATTGCCGGACCCGGAAACTCGTTAGCCCGGGCACTAGAGGAGAGTCACGGAGTTCAGGTTCGGGTTCCGTCTTACCAGGCCGTTTCTCAGGCAGCAGTACCTACTGCTCCTCAACCCGGACAACGACCCGTTTTCACCCCCGCTGGTGCCGAAGACGACCACATCCAGCTTGCTGGTGATCGAGCCGCCATTCAGCAGGTGCGCGCTGACATTGAGCGTCAAGTCGCCGAGCTTCACAAGCAGCTGGAGCTGGAACAGCTGTCCATTCAGAGAGGTCGCCATCAGTTCATCATCGGGAACCGGGGGGTGCCGTCTAATGAGTTTTTTGCGGAGACCGGATGCACCATTATCCTCCCCTCTGATGATGATGATGATACAGTCACCATCATTGGCCCCGCTGATCGAGTCCAAATTGGTCTGGAAAAGGCTATGGACCTGGCGATGGGTATGCAAATGTCCAACATCGACATTTCCCGATTCCACCGCAACGCTCCCGGAGGCGCTGCTGCCCATGCTGGTAACGTTACTCGTTACCTCCGTCAGCGCAAGGAAATTGATCGTCTGGAGAAGCTGTACAGCACTCATATCAACACTCCATTCTCGCAGGATGGGGCTCTGCCTTGGGAACTCTATTCTCGGGAGGGCAAGAACGCCATTCGTGCTCAGTCCGAGATCACGGGTATCATCAATGGCCACCCTCCTTCTCGCTTGCAGCCCATCAGTGTTGATCCATTCTTCCACCAGCACCTGCGCACGAATATCACCCCTCAGGTGAAGAAGGACTATGGTGTCCATGTTGTTGTGCCGGAAGCCTCGGAACCCAATGCCCCGGTTCTCTTGGTTTTCGAAGGTGTCGATCCGGCCGATGGACCTTACCAGCCGCCTCGAACGAAGCCCTCGGATGCGGATGTACAGGCGTTCAAGAAGGCTCTCGAGGAAGCAGAGAAGCACATTTTAGGTCTCATTCACAAGCAAGAAGCCCTGTCCAGCGCCTCTCTGGATGTTCCCGCCAAGTTCCACGAGAGACTTCGACGTTTCATTAAGAAGGAGCAAGAAAGCCGCTCTTCAGACCAGTTTCCTGTGCGGGTGACCAAGGTCGGAACTACCATCACATTGCGTGGTCCTCAGTCTGCTGTCGAAGCCCTCGCCTCCAAGGCCAAGGCTTTCCTTGAGCAGGAGAAAGAAGACGAGAAGGAGAGAGGCTTCACGCTGACTTTCGACTTCCCCCAGAAATTTGCCAATCATCTCATTGGCAAAGGAGGTAGCAACATCAAGGAGCTTCGAGATCGATTCGATGTCGAGATCCAGGTTCAGGAGGGACAAGTTGAGCTCAAGGGCCCCAAGGCGAAGGCTGAAGAGGCTCGCCGCCATATCCAAAACTTGGGCCGCGCACTGGCTGATGAGACGACGCATATTATGAAGATTGATCCCAAATACCACCGGGAGCTCATTGGTGCTCAGGGCAGTCAGATCAACCGTCTCCAGACTCGGTACAAGGTTCTCATCTTCTTCCCACGCTCGGCAAAGGCGGCTTCCGAGGAGCAGTCCAACACGGATGGCGCAAGCGATGCCGGCAAACCTCGTCGTCAACAGGCTCCTGACGAGGTTATTATTCGTGGCCCGAAGAAGGGTGCTGACGAAGCACGAGACGAGATTTTCTCTCTTCACAAGTATCTTGAAGAGCACTCCGTGACGGCCACTGTGCCGGTTCAGCAGAAGCAAGTCGGATCTCTCATTGGCCAAGGCGGCGCCGCTCTCGATGAGCTGCGGCAGATTACCGGTGCTCGTATTGATGTCCCCGCCGAGCGAGATGCCGAAATTGTTCAGATCTCCATCAAGGGTACTGCTGCTCAAGTTGAAAAGGCACGCAAGCTTCTCGAGGAGAAGCGAAGTGTCTTTGACGACACGATCGTTGAGACCATTGAGGTGGATAAGAAGCATCATAAGGCTCTGATTGGCAGTGGCGGTATGTGTATCCCAATCCCACTTGGATGATAGCCTCTTTTCACTGTGGGCTGAGCAATTGTTTCTCCCCTTTCAAAACCGAAAAAAACTGACGTTTTCGTCTTCCTTCTCAGGTGCTAGTTTAAAGGAAATTGTTGTCGGCGCTGGAGGCTCCGATGACCGGCGAGAGCTTGCTCGTACCATTCAGTTCCCGAAGCAGGAAGCTGACGGAAATACCATCAGAGTTGAAGGACGCACCGAGGTCGTCCAGAAGATTATCAAGCGCATCCAGGAAATCGTTGGCGAACGTGATAGCCAGGTCACGGAAGTGATTGAGGTACCTATAGAGAATCATCGATCTCTCATTGGTCGCGGTGGCGAGACCAAGCGTCAGATGGAGACGGATTTCTCAGTTTCAATTGACGTACCCAGACAGGGTGATGGCAAAACTGGCGTGAAGCTGACGGGACGTCCTGAGAATGTATCCAAGGCCAAGGAACACATTGCCGATATTGTCAAGCAGCAGCAGGGAGAGAGCATTCAAATTCCCCGCAACGCGCACCATGCTGTTTCCAACAATGGCCATTTGTTCCGGCAGCTGAGAAACAACCACCAGGTCACCGTGGACCACGCTGGCCACGCTGTGCCCAGCAAGCCTGACAGCTCTGCCAGAGTCAACAGCGGTTCACTGCCACTGATCACGGACGACGCCGAATCGACGGCAGATGCCCACTCCTGGAAGGTTGTGCAAACCGTGTCGACCGAGACGGGAGACATTCCCTGGGTCTTGCGAGGTACCCCAGAGAACGTGCAGAAAGCCAAGGACATCATCCTGAAGGCTCTGGAACAGGCCAAGAAGACCGACGCGACAGGCTATCTGATCCTTCCTGACCCCAAGACGTATCGTCATGTCATTGGCCCGAACGGTTCCAAGGTGAACTCGATCCGACAACAGAGCAACTGCAGGATTCAAGTGCCCCGAGACCAGGCCAAGGACGAAGCCATTGAGATAATTGGCACCAAAGAAGGTGTAGAAAAAGCCAAGGACCTGATCCTTGCGGCCGTCCGCGATGGGCAGAAGCCCCGCGAATAGGCTGAGTGAGTGCACTCTCTGTACAATAGCATTGCGTTGTAAAAGAAGATGAAAAAAACAAAAAAAACAAAACAAAACAAAAAAAACAAAGGGAAGATGTAAAAAAAGGAGGAATATAAATCAAATTCAATGAGATGTAGCTTCAAAGAAGTCGAAAGAGCGATGGAAGATACATATAAAAAAAAAACCTTAGGTTAAACAATAATGCAATGACTGATGAATTGACCAATCGTCGATCTTATACAACTCCTTTTCCAGCTCCTCCTCCCACAACCCCCAGTTCCTCTCAGCCCACTTGCAGTATCCTAAGCAGTAGCCAAAATGGGGTTTCATTGACACAAGGTCCTTTTGATAGTCGGCATGCGGCCAGCCAGGAAGATGTCTGTTGCCTGTGAGTGAGTAAACCAGGCGCGGGCAGATGGGGAAGGAGGGACCCCCGCGAAAGTGCGACTCCACTTTTCATCATATCAGTACTTTCTCCTCCCATGATATGTGCAGTGATGACCTCCAATTCCAATGGTGGTGGCATCGCGGCTGTATGTCACGACCCACGCCGACGACTCACGACTCACGGCCTACACAGCTGTGTCGGCCCGTTGGCGTGTCTGTCCTCTTTTTGAACTGTCCAGCTCGGGGCAAAGCGCAATCATCGCCAGGCCGCCATGAGTCTCGAGAAGCCTGTTTCCAACCCGGCTCCATGGGAGACTGTCGCTGCACACGAGCAGCTTTTCGTTCTCGTCACCGGGGCTAACAGGTAAATCTCTGCGCGGCCCAATCCGTTGAACTCACCAATTGCTTCCAGGAGGGTTTGGAAAAAGCTGATCCTGAATCAACCCATCGGCAGTGGCATCGGACTCGGCATCGTTCAACACCTGATTGACGAGTTTCTGAGCACCCGCTCCCTCCATTCCCACCTCATCGTCATCCCCACCACGCGATCGGGCTCCAAGTCTCTCGACACCATCAAGCAATTGCGCGCCTATGCCGTCAAGGCCTCGCAACGCTCCCCGGCGCTGGCGTCCCGCGCCGGGCCCGACTACAAGTGGCAGGATGCCGTGGCCAGGATTCACGTCGTGAGCCTGTGCGTGGACCTGTGCGACCTGCGTACGGTCAAAGACCTCGCCTATAGGCTTCGATACGGTACCGTGAGCAATCCCGAAGGCCTGCAGGGCGAATACATACGCAATGTTCGCATCCCCCGCCTGGACAGCATTATCTGCAACGCCGCGTACGGTGGCTGGTCGGGACTGAGCTATCCGCTGGCCATTTGGCACTTTTTCACAAAGGGTGTCATCCAAATGGCTACATGGCCGGAGTTTAAGCTCGCTCTGCCAACGTGTATCCTGAACGAGCGACCGAGATACAACTACGTAAGTCTCTTTCACCATTTGCCATGCCATGCCATGCCATGCTATGCTCAACATTAAAGAAAAAAAGAAAGGGGAAGGAACTTTGCTAAATGGCAGAGGGGGGATAAAACCAACAGCCTGCCAAGCCACTATTAGGAGAAGTCTTTGCCGCTTGCGTCTTTGGCCACTATATGCTCGCGCACCATCTTATGCCCCTACTGAGCAGGTCATCCCCTGATGAGGCACCGGGCCGTATCATTTGGTCCAGCAGTGTCGAGGCGGTCAGAAGAGTGTTTGACGTAAACGACATACAGTGCTTCACACGACCCGAAGCATACGAATCGGCAAAACGCCTTACCGACTTGATCTCCCTCACATACTCCCTCCCCGCGGCTCGTCCCTACTCGTCCCGCTTCCTCACCATTGACGACGACGACGAGGCCGCCGCCAAACAAGTCGTCAAACCGAAGCTGTACCTCACCCATCCTGGCGTCGTGGCCAGCACGCTCTTCCCCTTGCCCTGGTTCCTGTTTTGGGCCTACGAGCTCGTCCTCGTTGTCTGTCGCTGGCTCGGTTCCCCCTGGCACAATCCTGATGGCTACCACGGCGCCAAGGCCGCCGCGTGGGTGGTACTCCAAGATCAGGAAGCCCTCGATGAGCTTCGCGGTGACCGCATCAAATGGGGCAGCAGCACGGATGCAAGCCTGCGAGTGGACGTCAAGAAGACGGAAGTCGAAGACTGGGGCTGGGACGGAACCCCCGAGACGGCCAACACCATCGCCGCAGATACGGCCATTGGGGTGCTGAGAAAGTCTATCGGGCGCAAGATTGGCATCCGCGATGCCGACGTCGAGAGTATCGCCCACTTTGAGGAGGTGGGTGCGCGGTGCTGGCAGCAGCTGGAGCAGCTAAGAGCGCAATGGGGGGATATAATAGAGGAGCAGTAATGGGGTCATTTGACGGCTGCGGGGGAAGCGTAGTACTTCTTGTTCATTGTTTGAAAAAAAAAAAAAAAACAAAAAACTATCACTTTGTAATAAACATGTTTAATAGAGGGTCATGCCTCAAGGGAAACGCAAGTATTACTCGAAAAGGTGTTTTTTAGTGGTCTTACTATCAGGCTTGTAATGAAATAATACAGAACCTCTTTTATTTATCTACCCCTCTTTTTATAGTGGTGATAATAATCTTCCAACACGACAATTATCGCGATTATGACCCGAGCCAATCCCACCGATCGCGGACTCATGATATGTTCGGTCACGAGGTACCATCACCGCAAGAGGTGCAGAGATACGACACTACTTTTCTTTTTTTCACAGTTTCACATGACGATACATTTCGTGTCTTTTCTTTTATAATCATATGATGTATTTGGGTATAAGATATAATGGTGGTAAGAGGACTTGGAGAGATGCGATACCACATTCCGTGTTTACCTTTACCACCGTGTAATGCACCTAGGTATAGGGCGATTGATAAAAAAAGAGGTGGAAGGATACAACGTTACTTTTATTTTGAATTCTCATGGCCTTGTCATACATTGGGTCACGACGCGACAATCACCACAAAAGGGAGATGGAGAGGAGCACCGCTACTTTTTATTTCAAAATCCTGTCGCCTTGCTATGTGCATTTAGGTCGCGGAGCACCACTGCTTCAACAAGGTGGACAGATTCAACATGGCCATTGACTACCGTTTTCATAGACCTGATTACACATCTGGCGATGACGTACAATCAACGCACCAGCGGGGGAGATGCGGACACGAGCAGTATTTCTTGCGATTTGACGCCCGGTGCTTGATGTGCAACGGTCGTCGCACATGCTGCACATGGTTGGCATGCCTGTTCAGCTGTCCCGGAATGCGCAATATATATATGTATGTGTATTCCACGTCGGTTTCCTAGAGAAACTGGTCTCGAATAGATAAGCAAGAGCAAGAGAAGCTACCTGTTCCAGACCTGGGACATGACGTAGAGGAATCGGAAGCAGCTTGGATCAAAATCGCATTATTTCCCGCAAAAAGAGCTATATTATCTGGCAAAGTAGAAAGAATAGCCACCGCAACACAACCAGTAGCTCGGAGCAGTATCCTTGAAGAATACCAGAGGGTGACAGCAGACGATTCAATATTCCAACGTCTCGGAAGCAGAAAGGAAGCCGTATGGCATTAGGTCCAAGTGGTCAGGGGGGACGGCGAAAAAAAGCAAACAGAATATATATATATATATATATATATATATCTCAGCTACTCCGAACACTAATATATTCTGACATAAATTGTAACCGATTCTCAAAACCATTATGGGCCCGAATGCCCCGAATGCTGGACATGTTTTGGAAGCTGTCTTCTGCTCCTTCGGGTGCCTTTGATCTTGATGGATTTCACATTTCGCTGGGTTGATATAAAGATGCAGCCTTCAGTGATTCGGTCCAGAATTTGTCTTAGATGAACCGTGAGTCCCTTCCGCGCATGGGGAGAATACTAGAATATCATCCAAATAGACAATATAAATGGCAACTTCTGGGCCTCGAAGGGCCTGATTAATATAATGTTAGGATGTGGCAGGGGAGCGTTTGTTAGCCCGAATGGCATAACAAGAGACTCATAATAACCAAATTGAGTTCGGAAAACAATTCTGCCTTCGTCTCCTACGGTTCGTATACGAGAATAGGCTGCCTTCATGTCTAATTTGGAGAACTGTTTTGCGCCTGAGATCCCATCCAGAATTTCTGACATCAATTTATCCCGGAACCCATCTCCCTCTCGGTAGAGAATCTAGAAGATGGCGTTGGATATACCAATGGAGGAAACAAAAGACAAAGAACAAAAAAGAACTCGATTATGCTGTCTAGTGGTATCAAAGCTATGAGATGCTGCACATTGTGTTGTATTCCCCCCGGCACACATGAAAAACTCATAAACAACTCATAAAACATAAAAAAAATAAAAAACAATTCTACAAGTCCAAAACGCATGAAAGAAAATCCATATTGAATCTAAACGCATTATTTCGCGTCTACGAAACACACTCAACAGAACGTGCACCAACTCTTTGGTCAGAGCGAACACGCTTCAGGATGATCTTGTCTCCGCGGCCGAACCAGCCGAGACATAGAGGCAGTGGAACGATGACCACGGCAAGGATGGCTTGGAAAATGAGAGCAGTCTTCATATTCTGGGGTGGAGAGCCGTCATCGCCTGCCGTCAGGGCGTTACTAACGACGAGGATAATGGCGCCAAAGAGCTGGCCACCTGCCCAGGCAGTGGTAGAGGTCACTTCGGGACTGAGAGGATGGCTAAGCTCGGTCAGGAATTCGAGCGCAATGGGGACTAGGGAGAAGGATGCGGCTCCAAGGATACCAAGCACAACGTATGGACCGACAACGTTGCCTGATTCAGGCATCCAGATAAACGCAAAATAGCAAATGCCGATAACAGGCACGAAGAGCTTAATAGCGGTAGAGAACTTCTTGCTCCGGTCCAGGATCGGTGACGTGATGGCCGAGACGACAAGACCGGTAGCGATGAGAACTGCACCCCCAATACCGGCCTCGTCGTTCGAAAATCCATAAGGGACCATTATCTGGCTCAAGAGAGAAGAGATGGAGTTGAAACAACCGACGTAAACGAAGAAAGGAATGAGGACGAGCCACAGTTCGAGCGAGTGAGCGAGAACCTTGAACGATTCCTTGAGGCCTAGCTTGGGCGTTTCGGCTGCTGGCCCAACGGGGGTTGGCGGCGCGGCTGGTATAAAGAAGGCGGGAAAAGAGCAGATGGTAGACTTTGAAGAGGCGATGCGTGATTAGCAGATATCCATGGTCCACGTTGCATCTTGGGGCGATGAATTTCCCCGCCCGGGAGCGAATGAATTATGTGTACGTGTGCATGTACGTGTGCGTGCAGACTTACAATGATGGCAACGTAGAGAACCATGTTCGAAACGTCAGTTGGCTCCTTGGCCAGGAGCGGGTTAATCACCTGGCCCAGCGCGCCACCCAGAGGATTCGCCAAGCTTGTCAATGCCGTGGCCGCAACACGGCCGCGGTTCGTGAACCACATATCGGAGTAGCGAGTCGGAGCTGCCAGAGTAAAAGGTTGCGCAAATCCGATGAGAATCTCACCGACTATGACGGCGCTGTAGTGACCATTGGTTGGGCTAGCAGAGCCCGCATATCGAATCCAATTTCCAATGATGATGAGTACCGCGGCAATCATGAAGGCCAGCTTCGGACCACGGTGCAAAATGGCAATTGTGATGGGGAAAACGACGACAAAGGCCAGGAAGAAAACTATGCTGACCCAGTTGATGGCTGTGGCGGAGACGTCGTAGTAAACAGCCGAGATGTCAGCGACAGGCGCAAATGTGAGCCACTACGCAGATCATGAAAGACGTCAGTAAGTGTCCCAGATGTGAGGAATACCACAGAAACGAGTGGTATGGAAGAGGCTGTGACGCCCTAAGGCGACGTCCTAAGACCTGGATTGGACGTGTATCTTACATCCCATGAGACAACAATGTTCATCAAAGTGAGAGTGATGAGGCCAAGCCATCGTCGCCCATAAGTTCTATACACTGTCGGCTGGGCATTGATGCTGACCTCCTGTTCGGCATCGCTAGTTCCATGCTCATCGAGGCTACGCTCGGTCGAAAAACCGTGTTGCGATGCCGAGTTTTTGCTCTTCCAAAATCGCGCGCCGAATCCGATGCCGATCCCGCTGCCACTGCCACTGCCACTGCCATTGCTGCCGCCGTCGGTGCCGCCGGTGTCATTGGCTTTCATGATTGATGAAGAGGGCCCGGCGCGCGGTAATTGTGATAAGCCAAGTTACAGGGAAGTGAAACCACGCCCCTCTCCGCGAGAAGCGCACACGCCTGATACTCTAATCCAGTCTTTTATCAAGACAGAGGAGGTAGGAGAGTCAAGGGGGAAAAAAATGACACCTCTCAAATTGTACGTGCGAACGCTCCTACAATTCTTCGGGAGATGCGCGGTGCTAGGTCAGCTCGACAGAATTGGAATGGAACCGTGGTCGGCTGGCCGTCTCGAGACGCCGGCAGCCTTCCCCGTGGATATCAATCTGCAGTGAATCCCAGCTCGTCGACTCTGCGACCTCTGAAGGGTAGCTGGTGATCTTTTTCCAACAATGGGTCGCGCAATTGACAGGATCAAATTAAAGCTGCTACGGCTACCGAGAAGAGAGAATGACTTGACGAGCCGGGTAAAAGTTGGAGCCTCATCTGGCTAACCCCGAAGGTAGGTCACGGGGGCAGGAATCTGGAGAGCACCGACGACACCGGCAGACGGCTGCACAGCCAAGACGAGACGGCGTAGATGGTGAATACTGAAGGAAGGAAGTCAAATCAACATCGAGACTCGAGAATCTCGGGGCGTCACTTGTACCCTCACCCCAGGCAGAGATTTTAGAGGGCGCTCGTTTAGGAGCAAACTCTAATTAGAGCGCGCCTCCGTCCACGGTGGAGTCGAGGCAAAAACTGAGCAGTAAGGATATCGATTAATCCTGGACCATGGGAAGAGCTTGTGGATCAACCGGGCCGCGCGTCAAGCATCTTTGATTAAGGTAGCCTGCTCCCCTTTCTTCATCGATCAGATGACGAAGAAAGATGTACCAAGCACGTGGCGAAACGTGGATCACCAAGTTAGTAACCATGTGATCTAATCTTCGTGGTGCACGTCAGGCGGAGGCTTTTTTCTTTTTCTTTTTTCATGCCAAGTGATCCTCCTGTGTGCTCCCGCGTCCCGAGTAGAACTCTGTTTCATGTTTTTTCGCTTTGTCGAATAGAATCCATCCGAGTATCAGTAGTATCAGTTGGAGTGAGACGTGAGACACCTGGGGCGCCACTAAACGGCCGCCAGACAGCGCGCGCGGGAACCGAGTCCGCGCCGGATAGACTTGGCACCACCGAGTGAACTGACACGGCTGTGTGGGCGGGATGAATCCATTTCCAAAGAACAAATCAAAGATTGGATGTATGATGTATTTGAGAAGGAAAACGAGTTATGAACTTGTCTGGCGGGTGGGAAGCGGCACTTGGGAGCACTGCAACGCCATAGGCGGCTGGCAGGAGAGAAAGCGGTGCGGTCGCTCTTGCCTCTCGTCCCGCGTCTTGCTTGGACTTGCCCTTGCCCTTGCCGTCGCATCTCGCATTGATGTCTGTGCACGTGCCGAGAACGCCAGCCAGGTCCGACTGGGCTGTCGTTTCAATACTACCTCTGTCGATGAAATACTACCTACCAAGATACCAAGGTGGGTAGACACTTAGCTGAGGCCAAGTATTATACGTACCCGTCTAGGTCTTGGGACAATATCATCAGGCTTCAATATTGCCGGTTGTTGCTTTCGTCTAGAGCCGGACCTCCTTCGTGTAGATTTAATCAATACATACCACCCCTTACACAAGTACATAGTGTGCACCGTGTATACCAAGACGTAGATGAGGAAAAAAAATCTATTGGCGCTGTAGCATCTATGATACAGACAAACAAATCGTTTCGCCGTCCTGCGAGGCCCCAAAACGAACTCTTTATACAGGGGTCCCTGGCTAATACAGTTCTGGCAGATTATACATGGACGCATTGGTTGTAATTTTTTTTAATATTTTTTTTCTTCTCCTTCACACAGACACCGCCCCGTCAAACACAATATACGCACACATTGCTTGTTCGGGTGTTGTTTCTATCCACTTTGCCTTTCTTTTTTGTTCTCGTACTTGTCGGTCCATTGCCCGATAGTTACGAGGAAAACGGATAAGCTCCGTGTAGGTTCCGTCGACGGAAAATGAAAGGGAATCTCGACGACAGGTTTTGTAGCCGCAGAAGGCATGGTGCAGGAATGACTTATCGCAGCTTGGACCAGAGCTTAGGAGCGGCGCATGCGGTGGCGCAATGAGCAAGATGGAAAACTATACAACGCGGCAAATGCAAAATTAGTGGACATGATATAGACGAATATGAGGTGAGGGTGCGTCGATCCATCCCCTTCTCTTAGGGACGCAGACACGGTTTTGAGCTGCGAACGGCGGCATCGAGGTTGTCTTGATGGCGGTATTGTGGAACAACCAGAAAATGTGAACGTACACTCTTCGACGCAGTCCTCCTTGGCCTCGCCCTCACTCTCCTGCTGATGGACGCGCTCCACGCACTCGTCAAAGTGGTGCTTGGAGGGGGCGCACTGGGCGGAGTTCTTGCACTCTGTTTTTGTTGGAAACAGTCAGTATACATGTCATTGCATATTATGCAAAAAAATTGGCGAAGTATGCGGCCATTGGCGGCCAAGGACGTAGATCAAGCGCGTATGATCTCGGGAACACCCCTTCAAATACGGAGAGGGGTGAAGAAGGAATATGGAGAGGGCGAGCAATTGACTAACCTTCCTCAAGAGTCTCTTTAGGATCAACAATCTCTTCCTCATCATCATCGTCCTCCTCCTCGTCCTCGTCCTCTTCCTCCTCCTCCTCCTCCTCGGCGTTCCCGGTGGCTTCCTCGTCGTTGGACTCCTCGGTTGACTCCTCGGTAGCCTGTTCGTCCTTGGAATCAGCATCGGCAGCCTGCTCCTCCTGTGAAAAGAAAGTTCGTTAGCGAACCAATTTCGGACACTGTATGAGAAGTGATTTGGTGCGATATGGGCTGACAATGCACCAGGCTGTGCGCATCGGGCATCAAGAAGCGGGAAAAGACAGAGTCCCTCACCTTCGGCTCCTCGGCTGGCGCCTCGGCCTCAACGACACTCCATGGCGTCACGGCCTCGACAATTTCAGAAAAGGCGTCCCAGATACCCATCGTGACTAGTTGGCGGATCACAACGGCGACAAGTTGTAGATGATGTGTAGTGTGCGGTGGTTCGGCCAAAATCGTGACAGGACAATCGGAAGCTCTCGGTCAAAGTCGCGAAAGCGAAAACTGATCCGGAATTGGCGCACTTTGATTGGTGGAGCATATCCACCACAGATCTTGCTAATCACGTGCCAGATCACATGCCCGTAGCACGGACGCTTATTCACGAAAGACCCCGTCCGGTCTTCGATGCTCTCATTCATCCTCTCATCACTTTCATCACTGTGAAGCTATGGTCCGACTACTAGACAAGAACTTCGCAGGTGCTCATATTCAACGAAATAGGGCAGAGAGCCACACTAAGGAGATTGTACATATTTCGGAATCAAGGGGAAAAAAAATATAGAGTAAGAACCTGAAAACAAAAAAAACTACCCACCAACGCTGGACCAAACCTACTGCAATGAGATTGTTTCTTTACCACCAGCGCCGTTGAACCCATGGACTGGCTACATATGCATGTCGTGAATTTCATGATCTCTCACAGTCTTGCCCACAGAATCGCAATCATATAACTATTCAGCGCGAGCATTTCTTCATTCAGCGACAGGTTCTCATAATCCAAGAGAAAAAAGAAACAGAAAAGGAAGGGGAACGAAAAAGAGGAGAGGGAGAGAAGAGAAATAAAGACAACAATCCCACTTCTCGTGAATGGAAAGGCTGGCCAGATATTCCCTCAACTGTCTGCTTCACGGTGGTGGACCTCGCCGCGAATATGATCTTCAAGCCGCATGCTCAATTGTTGCGCCTGCGCTTCTTCATAATTTGGCGGTGGCTCATTGGGTGCGCGGCGACTGGAAGAGTTGTCCGATGGTTCATTTCCTGCAACGTTCGACGACGAGCTTGTCGCTGCAGCTGGCTGATTTTCGGACGCTTCGTACGCGGGTAAAGGTTCCTCGGGTATGTCAGCCCCAGGCCCCATTTCCCGTCGCATATCCTGATACTGAAATAGTCTTTCTCGAAGTCGAATGTATGCTTCATTGAACTCCATCATTCCACCATCGGAAAAGGTGAACTTGACCTCTATCCTTGGCAACTCAGGCGGTAAGCCTCCCCCTGAAACAGGAATACAGTCAGACTTCCAGACCCATCCCCACCACATAGACGAAGAAGTGGTTGAATCTTGGAACTTGAGAATTGGGGCGCTAAAAGATTCGAACTTTGGTTCTTGGGTGGGCTTGGCGGGAAGATAGACAATCTAAATTAAGTCGTGTTAGCTTAGAGGACCTGTCGTCCCAGCTGATGCAAGAGTGGCAATGGAAGACTCACTCTTTTGTTTGAAAGAAACAGAGTGCCCTTGTCACTTTTACGCTGGAACGGTGCGCACCGAGCCCTAAGCTCTTGTGGTACAGATAGCTCGCATGATATTCTCGAATCAAGCTTGAGGAGGATTCGCTCGTTTCCTAACTTGACAAACCCTCCCTGGTTAAGCATGACCCAGCTAGCAAGAGAATCAGGGTTAGTCGGCCGTCTGGGAGATGAGGGACAGGCGATTAAATAGTCATGGGGATTGTCCATGATGAGAAGAATGTGTGGGCGTCTAGCCACTGCAGCAGGGTCACGGAGGCAGAAGGGTCAGAGGTGGTGGAGATGGGCCAAATGCATACGTTTATATACATGTATGGCCGGAATGGAAAAGTGAATGACAAGTGCGCCAATAATGGGAGAGATGAAGTTTTTCTATTTCAACGGAATGATTTTGGCTGAAGGTAGGGGGGCAAGCAGAGGACATCAATAGGTGCATGCAAAAGGGGAGAAAATGGTGCAATAGAGCTCAGAGACGATGCAGAACAAGAACGGGATCCCATTAACGTGGTCAAGGTTAATAACGACGAGGGTGAGGCCCATAGCGATGGTGAAAATGGAGGAGAAGGGGGGGGCGTGTGGCGAGAGTGAATCAAGACAAGGAACGGAGAGAAGAAATCATTCGTCTGATGCTGGAATACCGAGAAAGGCTTACTTTATCGACATTGTCACCGACAGGGTTGGATTAACCTAGCAGGATGGACAATTCGTCTCCAGATTCCTGGACTTGCACCTGGGTCCTAGAGTAGCACCCAGATGAGCGTCGACTTTGCCGTCTAAGATGGACGATTGGCTCTGCGCAGGTATTCGTGCGTGCGCCGTGCGATGGTTTCCGTTACGTGTGGTGATTCCTCAGGCAGGAATGTGAACTCGAGTAAGGTAAGCTAGCAGTACCTAGGTACCTAGTAGGTGATGATGTAGGAAGGTAGGGAGCAATATTTGGTAGATTGGTATTTTACGAGTTGCAAGATCGATATGTACGGATATCGTATGTACAGGTATGTAGAAGGGATTCCTAGTAGCTTTTGCATTTAATGCTCGGTCGAACCTTCCCTCGAGGTGTCATCTGGTGGGGCGCAGCTCAGCTCAGCGTGGGTTTGGGCGTGCGTGCGTGCGTGCGTGCGTGTGGTACCAGGCGTGCGTAATGCGTAGGTAGTCTAGGCCGAGGCGGCTGCGGTTTGAGCTGCGAGAGGTTTTGACGAGAAGCGAGGGCGATAACGGTTGGCTGTGAGTAAGATGAAGTGAAAAAGAACTGGAAGATCAAATATGACACAGCCAGCTGCTAGGTAGGTACCTAGCTATGTGGTGCAACGAGCGTGCAAGCCGTGACATGACATCACGCATTGTGCTTTGTGTGGTATGTTGGTCGAGCAAATCAGAAGTCAGAAGACAAGTTCTGAGCTGGCTGAGGCTCCTCCAGCGGCGAGGGGTGAGGGTCGAGGGGCGAATGAGCGAATGGTATGGTTGCGATGAATGGGGCAAATTTCAGGCCAACGAGGAAGCACGCGAAGGGGGGGGGGGGGGGGGGGGGGGGGGGGGGGGGGGGGGGGGGGGGGGGGGGGGGGGGGGGGGGGGGTCGCCGGGTTTCCATTGTTGCGGCATGGTGCACGGCAACTGGAGACTCGAGAAGGGCGCAGAGCACGGGAACGACGGGCAGCCACAAACGGGATCGTCGGAGTCTTTGCGGACAAGCAGAAAGCGGAATGGAGCAGTGACGGCGAATGCAGGCTCTGACTCTGTCGATGCTGGCCTGGCGGTGCGCATCAGCGCATCTTGATACCTGCCGATGCATGTCGCGGTGCACGTCGGTGCAGGTGCATCGAGTCTCGGGCGTCTGGTCTGGCTCTTGCATCGCTCCTGCTTCAATGTTGTGCGCGCTTGCCAACGAGGCGCCTTGCCTGCCTGCCTGCCTGCCTGCCTGCCTGCCAGGTACCCGGCCAGCGCCGGTCGAATGAGCAAGTGCAGAGAGTGTGGCAAATGAGCAGGCAGGTGCAGGCAGGTGCCGGCAATCCGCAATCCAGAGACGGATCAGTGGGACGCGTCAGTCTTCTCACCTGCCTTGCGCATCCAGTCTGGTTGGTCTCTGGAGTCGAGATCTTTGGGGCAAGCCAGACGCTGCGCCATGGTGATCCGGGAGGCCATAACGGGCCGAAGTACACGTTGTTGAATGTAAGTTACTATGGCAGGTAGTACAGTGCAAGTATCCCGCTTGATACGTGACATTGCTCCACCAGCTGATTTGTGGCTGAACGATTTGGGGTGAAGAAGACCCGGCACCTATTTCAAAGAAAAAAAAAAGAAAAAGA
>SRPW01000676.1:0-17207 GCA_018360225.1 Claviceps pusilla | reverse complement strand
AATACCTTCCTAGACCCTACGTTGTGTCACTAAGTCTCAGATCCACCTAGTATTCCTTAGAGAATCACTAGTATCCTAAGGAATACCAACAGTAATAATTATACTGTAAGTAAATTGTATTAATAATTTTTAAAGTGTTTTTAAAAAGCAAAATTTATAATAGATTTGAGCTAGAAGCTTAGATCTTTAGAGGGACAAGAGAGGCTAAGTAGGGCAAGCATAATAACTATAGTATACTTACCCTAAGTAGCCTAAGTAGGCCTACTTAGAGCACTTATAAATAAATAATATTAAAAAAGCTATAAAAAAACCTCTCTTTTTTCTCCTTTTTTTTAAAAGTAATAATATATTTTATTAATATTAAATTATAATAGCTTTTAAGTTAGCTTATAATATTAATTACTTTGTCTTTCATAAATTTAAATAAAATAAATACCTTTTAAAATATTTAATTTAATAATAAAAATACTAAAATATTAAATATAATATACCTAGTTATAACTTAATTAAACTTTTTATTTAAGTATAAAATATTAATTTTATAAAAGTTAAGTTTTATTTTATTTTTAAAATCAATATTACTTTATTTAATAATATAATTAATTAAAAAACTTTTCTTATTATTATTAAGTAAACTTAATAATAGTTCAAATAAGTATTATTTCTTACTTAATATATATGACAGACTTAAGCTAAAGGCTTAGATCCTTAGAGAGACAGGAGAGGCTAAGCAGGGCAAGCATAACAGCTACAGTACGCTTGCCCTAAGCGGACTAAGCGGGCCTACTTAGGGCACCTATAGATAGATAGTATTACAAAGACTATAAGAGATCTCTCTCTCTCTTGCTTTCTCCTTAAGAGTACTAATATAATCTATCAACGCTAGATTGTAGTAGCCTCTAGGCTAGTCTATAATAATATACTTAAAAAACTAAACTATTTATTTTCTAAAAAATATTTAATTTTATATAAAAGCTAATAAATATTAAATAAAATTAATATTAAAACTATAAGGAGCTATATATATATTAAGGTTAATAAATAATGAATTATAATTATTGAAAATAAATTAATTCACTATTAAGTATATAAGTTAATTTATTTAAGTAAGAAAAACTATTATTTATAATATTTTTAAATCTTTTAATTTATATATTTAATATTATAATTAGTTTAAAAATAATAAAATATAAAAAAAAGCTACTTAATATTTATAAAAAAGTAAAATATTAATTAAAAGCTATTTATTTAATTTAAGGCTTAATTTAAAATAATATTTAAAAAAACCTTATAAAAGTATTATTAATAATTTAAAAGTATTAAATATATACTTTAATACTTATATTTATTATAGCTTTTAATTAAATATATTGAAAAAAGTAATTTATAATAATTATAAAGAATTAAAAAATATTTATAAAATTAATAAAAAGATTAATTAAAATTGTTATTAATATTTTTAATTAATATTTATTTAGTATTAAAATACATTATAAAATGCTTTAATAAAAGTACGAGCTTTTATAAGCCTTATAATAATAATAATAATATATATTATATAATTTTTATTAATATACTTTTTTAGTTATAATTATAATTAAAAGCTTAAAAAGTTATATTTTTCTTTAAATAATTTATTAAAGTAAGTTATAGATTTATTAAACTAATATGATAATAAAAACCTTATATTATAATACTTAAAAATAGCTATAAAATTATAATACTTTATAAATATTAATTATATAATTATTAATTTATTAATATATAATTGTTTTAATAAATCTTTTTTAAGTTTTTAATAATATTATTTTAACTTTTATTTAATATATAAAATGAAATTTTATACTTTAGTTTTAAAGGCTTTAAAAATAATTTTTTTTAAAAAAGCTATAGCTTTATAAATTAATAATAATAATATTAATTAAAATTTAATTTTACTTTAGTATAAAAATAAAATAAATATAAAGTAGCTATAATAAATATATAATTAATATTAAACAAAATCAAAGCTAAGTTATTATAAATTTTTTTAAGTATTTTTTTTATAATAAAATAATATACTAAAGTATATTATTTAAAAGCTTAAATAATGATAAAAGTAAAAATTAATAAAACAAGCTTTTATTTAATATATTTATTATTTTAATATTTTTCAAAGGTGAATAAAGTATTTTAAGTTTTTATAGTTCATAAAAATTATAAATAATTTAAAAATACTATAAAGCTTAATAAAATATAATTTAAAATATAAAATAATATTGAGTAGTTTTTTATTATAAATTATATAATTTTATTAAAAAGCTATAAGTTAAACTAAATAATAAGTTATTATTTATACTGTTGGAATCACTGTATTCTATAACAACGTAGCACAGCTAGGAAGAGCCAGATTCGCAACTATATTAGCTATAGAATCCGACTCTTCTAATTAGTCTGCATATGTAGAGTTTTTACTATAGAATCTAATAGCATTTTTATAGCTATAATACTAGCTATAAAATGCCCCCTTTAAATAGCACTAATTATAAGAGAAATTAAACCTTTTTATAAATACCTTTTTAGACCCTATATTAAGTTATTAAGTTTTAAATTTACTTAGTATTCCTTAGAGAATTATTAGTATTCTAAAGAATACTAATACTAATTAGTAAGTTATATCTATCCTTAGAATATATTATTCTATAAATTTATAAGAATTTACTTAAAAGAGATAGAACTTTTATTATACTTATAAAGAGAATTTATACTAAAAGAAGATAGATTCCTTTACTAGTTTAGCTAGTATTAAACTTTTAAAAATATAGCTTTTTTATAATAAAAATAGATTCTTTTATTAGTTTAGCTAGTATTAACCTTCTAAAATATAGAATTCCTTATAATTTATACTATTATTAATAGAAAAACCTTTATTTACCTTATTAACTAACCTTTTATTATACTAAAGCTTATATAGAGATTATAAGACTAGAACGCTAAATCTTAATTAAAGCTAGTTAAAAACCATATTAAATATTTAATTATAAGGATATCTTTATATAAAAGTAATAAGGAATTTTAAGATTTATTAAGGAATTTTATATAAAGTACCCTTAATACTACTTTATTATAAGTATTACTAAACTCCTTTCCTAAGATTATTTATAAATATATAGATATTGTTACCTTAAAATAAAAAGTATACTAAAATAATATATTAAAAAATATAAAGATTAGTAATATATTAATAATTAGGCTGCTTTTATCCTTTATTAATATAATATTTTAAAGTAAAAGAACCTTTAACTTTCTAATGCTTTTTATAAAGATATTAAAGGTTAAAGTACTAAAGATTTCTAATAAATACTAATAATATTATAGAAGGACTTATAAAATTTCCTTCTTATTAATAGTATACTAATATTATTAATATAAGATATATAATACGCTACTTCCCTTACTACTCTTATTAATATATTAGAAAAGTAAATTAAATACTAGTTCCTTAGTTAATTTATATAATACTAACTATGAATTCTTATTTCCCTATAAGTATAAAGCATTATTAATAATTCCTACTTAATTAATTAATAGATTTAAAAGGAATCTAAGTTATTAGATTTATTAATATAAAAAACTTAGGTAAAAATACTAAAAGGGTTAATATTATTAATAAACCTAACCCTTAATTAAATTTACTATATTCTTAAAGAAATTAATAAAAGCTATATAATTATTAAGAAATATAGTAGGAAACTATATAAATTTATTATTTTAAAGATAAATATCTTTAAAGATTAATATATATAAAATAATATTCTTTAGATATTATAAATAAAAGCTTTTTTAATTATACTAAAAGAGAATACTTTTACTTACTATCTTAATAAACTTACTAAAAAAAGATTAATAATCTATAATCTTACTAATGCTATTAGGAATTAATTTAAAACTAAGAGTAATTAGTAGTTTTATTATATTAAATAGAATAGTATTTCTCTTTAAAAGGTTATTACTAATAACTTTAAGAAAACTAAGCTTTAATACCTTAACTAAATACTAAAATAAATTTACTATATTTATTATAGAATCTTTAATGCTTTTATAGTAAATATAAAGCTTTAGCAATAGCTTATTATTACTATTAGTAGTATTTTTAAATATAAGCTTACTATATTTAACCTTACTCTAACCTATAAAGGGGTTATTAAAGACCTTTATAAATGCTTATATACTAATAAATTAATTAAAATATTATAATAGCTATCTTCTACACTAAATCTAAAAAAAAATAATAATAAAATAAAATTTACTAATTAGTAATATAAATAACTATCTAATTAACGCCTTAATAGCTAATTACTATAAAAATTACGCTTTTTATATAAATATTTTATATATAAATAAGTAGGATATTAATTGATATTTTATATAAAATAAAAATAGTAGAAAGCTAAGGATTCTTAGTAAAATAGTAAGAACTATAAGGGAATTCCCTCTAAATATAGTTTTAATATATATCTCTTTAAATATAAGGGAAAACTTAAGGTAATTAATACTAAGGAAGATAAGTACCTAGCTTAGAAGGCATTAAATACCTATATTACTATACTAATAAGTAATACTATAACCCCTAAGCTAATGTTTATATAATTACTTACCTATTTACTACTAAATCTATCTAAAGTATTTAATTAAATAGATTTCTATAAGAAACTAAACTTTTCTTAAGCCTAATCCCTTTTATATATACTTAAGAATAATATAACTATTTATAAATTATTAAATATAACCCTTATAATATAAAACAAAAACCTTAAAATAAATTACTTCATTTTAAATAACTAATATTTTAATAATATTTTTTATAAAATTATACTAAATATAAAAGTAGTAGGGATTCTTATAGTTAAAGCACTATAAGCTATAGCTTTATAAAGAATTATACTATATTTAGAGATTAAGCCTACTAGCTAATATAAAGTTAACTTTAGTATAGATTTAGTAATTTTTTTAAGAATCTTATATATTCCTATTACCTTTAAAACTATTAAATTCTATATTCTTAATATAGCTATCCCCTTTTTATTCTATATTCTTAATATAAATAAAATAAATATAAAGCTTAATAACCTTAAAAATATATTAATTTAAGGTATAAAGAAGGTTTTAATTATATAGAAATAGAGATACCCTTAATAGATTTTATAAGCTAATAAAGCTATTACTTTCTACCTCTTAAAGGCTAAAATATATTTATTATACTAATATTTTAGCTATTCTTTAGTTACTAGACTTATAAAGCTACTATAAAGAGTTAGTAAATTAATAACTAATAAAATTATTAAAAAACTCTTCTATAAATATTATTAATACTAACTTTATAGTAAAGCTTTAGAATAATTTAAATTTATACTAAAAGATAATATAAACTTTAACTATAAGATTATTATTAATATTCTCTAAATTAATAATAAACCTATACTATATATTATTAATATAGTAACTATATTTTAGGCTATATACTTCCTTAAGCCTTAAAAGTAGAAGGCTAAAGATATATA
Source organism: Claviceps pusilla (assembly GCA_018360225.1). Lineage (NCBI taxonomy): Eukaryota > Fungi > Ascomycota > Sordariomycetes > Hypocreales > Clavicipitaceae > Claviceps > Claviceps pusilla. The sequence goes on along the minus strand of SRPW01000676.1, from coordinate 11,667 downwards.
AAATATATTAAAAGAGTACTAAATTAATACTTATTTAGGTCCTCTAAATAATATTATTTATAATACTAAAAAGAACTTTACTTCTATAGAATTTTAGTATATTATACACTAAATAGCTATTAATATAGAAAAGGTTTCTATTAAAGTATACTATAGTATTAAAAAGGTTAAGAGATATTATACTTTTCTTTAAGGAGTATATAATATTATTAAGAATAAGGTAGGAGACTTCCTTAGCCCTTTTTAAAGACTATAAATTACTATTAAAGCTATTAATAACTTTACTAAACTTAATAGCTTTATACTAACTTTACTTATATTTAGGGTATATCTTTAAATATTATATAATTTATTTTTTTGTTTTTTTATAGTATAAAGAGCTGCTTTACTATAAAAAGCTATAAATAAAGCTTAGTATTACCTTATATAAAGGTAAGTCTTTAATACCCTTAATATATAGAATAGTTTAAATACCCTTTTATTATACTTACTATTACTATAATTAAAAGTCTATATTTAATATAAGAAAAAAGGTTAGTATAGCCTTTATAAATTACTATTATTTATTTATAAAACCTATACTATAGAATTACCCTATAGACTTATAAAATTCTACTTAATAGTAGTAAAGCTATACTATTATAACTTAAAAAAGCCTATAAATATAAAAGAAATTAATAATAAAGATAAGAAAGATAAAATAAAGAATATTAATATAAATAAAGGTTAATTACTATAAGAACTACTATAATAAGGATATAAAAAATATAGAAAGTACTTACAAAAAAAAAAAAAAAAAAAAAAAAAAAAAAACTTTTCATAAATTCGCCCGCACTGTAGTAGCAACGTAGAACTAACTCTAAACCTCTTAAAAAGTATAGAAAAAGAATCGCTATATCTGTTTTACCCTATCTTTAATAGTATATTAGTGCTAAAGTATAGGTGTAGTAAATAAGGTAATGCTAATAAATATTAATAGTAGGAATTATAGCCTTATATAAAGCTACTACTACTTACTTATAAAATAAAGTAGCTTTATATTAATAATACTTTAAGTTACTCCTATACTACTACTTATATATAAGTAAATACTAAACTACCTAACTATTAAATATAATAAGATAGCTAAACTTATATTAGCTATAGTGCTAAAAAGTATATAAAATATTATCCTTTATATTAATAATATAGCCTTAATATATACCTAATATAGCCTCCTTATACCTTAAACCTATACTAAAGTATTAATAGAATTAACCTTACTATTATTTAATAAGCTTATTATAATTAAAAACTTAAAAGAAGTTATTAAATAAATAATAAAGAAAGCTATTAGTACTAAGAATATAATAGCTTTAAGCTAGGCTAATATTACTATTAAAGGTATTACCTAATTACTTATTTAATAAATCTAGGCTATAATAGTAGTAGTACTACTTTATATTTACTATAAAACTATTATTAAAGATAGTATAATAGCTAAAGCTATATAAAACTATTTACTTAAAAAAACTATTATTACTATTAATTAAGCTATTAGTACTAATATTACTATAGTAGTGTATTACCTTTATAGTAGTAATACTATAATTATATTTTAGAATATAATAAAGCCTTATACTAATAATATAGCCTAAATTAGCACTACTTTTAGTTTAAAAGTAATACTAAATTAATATATATTTAGTATTATTATTAAGGGCTTTTTTATATATTATATATAGAACTAAGAGAAGGATAATATTCTTTAAAATATAATTATAGCTAATAAGTAGGGTTTAGTAAAGGTTATAGTATAGAAGCTATATAGCACTATAACCTAATCCCCCTTAATTATTACTATTAATAAAGTTAATATAGTAAATAGGCTATATTATATTAAAATTATTTATAAAGTAAAGATATTTAAAGCTAAGCCTTATAATAATACTATCTATCCTTAATAATGCTTTAGGTGCTTTAAATTTAGCTATATAGCTATATACTATACATTGCCCCTAAGGTATAGCTACTATATATTTAGTTAATATAAAGAGAGTAAATAATTATACTTAGCACTATTAGAAGCTATATAGGAACGCTATATTAACTACTTAGGACCTTACCCTATATAGTTATATATATATAATATTATAAATAAATAATAAAACTATATATATACTATATACTTAGTATAGCCTCTAGCCTTTACTAAACATTTTATACTAAAGAAAAATAGTTAAATAAAGGTATTTAGCTATAGCTAAAGAAAAGATATAAATAACCTACTATTATAAAAGGCTTTGCTATAAAAGTAAGTTAGTAAACTATATATTTACCTTCTTAATACTAAATTAAAATTAATATAGTATTTATAAGCTATTATAAAGGCCTTTTTAAGTTAATAATCTATAGCTACTATAATACTAAATAAGCTAAGCCTAACCTAATACACTATATAGAGTATATAATAAAGGTTATATACTAGAATATATAGAAGAAAACCTATTTTATATATTTAGCACTAGAGTCCTAACCTAAAGCTAATATAATAGTAATATAGAAGCTAGGAATTATAGATAGTAAACTACCTAACCCTAGCCTTAGCTACTTTTAACTTATTACTTAAGGTAGCTATATTATAATTTATATAAACTACTAGTATAGGCTTAAGGTATAGTTAATATATATAAGTAAGGATTAATGCTTAATAATATTAATAGAATATTATATTTACTTAATATATTCTCTAACTTATAAACCTAATTAAATATTACCCCTTTTTAACTTTATAGTAGCTTTACCTTTAAATTATAGTATTTTTATAAAAAACTTTAATTAATACTACTTACTTTAAGACTATTATAGCTAAACCTTAATAAAAAGTAATATACTTCTTATACTAGTAATATAGTAATAGCTTAAACTTATAATACTATAGGGTAAAGTAACTTAAAGAATATAAGGTAAAAGGGATAGTATTATTAATTATATTTAGGTTACTTATAATATAGAAGCTAAATTTATAAGGAAACTAAACCTTACTAAATCTAACTATATCCTATAGCTTATTTATATTAGCACTAGCTTAAGGCTATATAGTAACTACCTGCTTTATTTTAAATAATTATATATAGAAAATAACCTTATAGTAGCTAAGGTAGTAATATAGTTTTATTATAACTTTATTAAACCCTTACTTTAAATACCTATAGAAATTAATAGCTATATAAAATAAATAATAGTTAAGCTTTAATTTATTATAAACCTAGTAGTTTTAAGGGAACTTTAAAGTAATTCTAAGCTAAACCTATAGTAAAACTACTATACTAAAGAAGCTACTTAAAATACTAAAAAAGCATTATAATAGTAGTAAATATTTTATATTAAAGAGAACTAGTAACTTACTGCTAATATAGCCTAAATATAGTGCTAAACTATTAGTAATAAAAGGTATAATACCTAGCGCTTTACTATTAAAGTAGCTATTGCCTATAAAGAAAACCTATAGAAACTTAAACACTAAGTATAGCTTTATAGTAGACTATTATTAAAATAGTAATAAATCCCTACTTTTATTTAAAGTAAGGGTATAAATACTATAATTACTAAGTTATACTAAGAGAAAGTAGCTATATTAGCTAACTATTTCTTCCCTTTCTTTTAAGCCTAACTTAATAATATACTAAAGAATTTTAATAACTACCTTAATATTATAATGTTTTTATTAAAAAACTACTTTAATACTAATAAAATCTATAGTATTATTAAAAGCTTAGCTAGCTAAAAGGTACTAAGACTAAATAAACTTTTAGCTAAATACCTTAAAGTATATAGTAAACTACTAGCTAAAACCCTTACTTACCTACTTAATATATATTACTATATTAGCTACTACTTAGCTTTATTTTAGTAAGTAAAAGTTATTATTTTTTATAAGCTAGGTAAGACTTTAATAAAGTAGTAAAGAGTAGGGGCTTAGCGCCTTATCTTACTTTTTAGTATTATTAATAAAGTAATAAAAGTAGTAATAATAAGTTAGCTTACCCTTATAGCTAAATTAAGTAGCACACTACTTAACCTATAAATAGGTAATAGAGTAAATAGGTTAATAGAGGTTATACTAAGTATTTTAGTAGAATTAGTATATATAGTATAGCACTATAGTAGTATTATATTACTACTCTAACTAAATATATTAATAGCCTTTAATACTATTTACTATAAAAGACTAACTTATACCCTTATAGCTACTAGAATCTCTATATAGATTATAGTATAGACTTACTCCTTTATTACTAAATATACTATTAACCTTTATTTTAATAGTAAATTTATAAGCCCCTTACTTATAACTATAGGTATACTATAAGAGTCTTTAATCTCTCCTATTCTCTTTTTACTTTATATTACCCCTTTATATACTAAGCTTTAGGTAGTATACTCTATACTTATTATAGGCTTCTTTAATAATATAAATATATTTATATATAAGTATATAGTAAAGAAAATATAAAATTACCTTAAGGCTACCTAAGTAATTTACTAAAACTAGTCTTAAGAATTAGGTTTTAAGTTTAATTTAAGGAAGAGTAAACTTATATATTTTACTAAGCAGTGCACTATAATTATATTACTAGTCTAACTTAGCACTAATATAATATAACTAGTTTAGTTTACCTACTTTCTTAGAGTATAGGTTTATTATAAGCTTTACTAAAAAGTATACTAAAGTTAGGTTAAGTTAAAACTAGTATAGTAGTAGCTTACACTTACATTACTAGTAGCTTTAACCTAGGGATATTTATTATATAATATATAACTCTTATATATATAGGTTATTTAGAGTATAATTATATATAATATAGAATTACACTACACCCCTACTAAAGTTAGTAGTAAAGTAAGGGGTATAGCTAAGGCATTTATTTTTAAATAAACTAAGTATCTAAGAATAGTAATTAGTATATTTAAAGCAATACTATATACCCTAGTTAAAACTAAGGTAGCTATAGCCTTAATTAACCTCTACCTTAACTACTATTTACTTTGCTTTTACTAATAAATAAAAGCTAATAGAATAGCTAAGTATATCTATAGTGCCTATGCTATAATAATAGCTTAACTTAGATATAGACTAATGCGCTAAGGGCGTAGCTACCTACTATACCTAAATAACTACCTAAACTATATACTATTTCTAAACTAACCCTATAACTACTTATTAAAGCTTTCTTTAACTAAAGCACTTACCTTAAAATAAAAAGACTACTAGTATTAAGAGTAGGCCACTATATAGGCATGCTAGACTAATATTAACTATATAGTAATAAAGCTTAACCTTAGCTTTACTTTTACTACTAAAGTTATTTACCTTTACTTAGGCCTAACTAAGTATAAATCTATAGCGCTTATATAAATATATATAAAATAAATTAAACTTAATGCTTTTCTCTTTAGTTAATATATTCTTAAGGTAAAATTACTAATATATAGCTACTAGGCTAATAATAAAGACTATTACTATATTTTACTATTTTATAAAAATTTTAACTATCTTTACCCTATTAATATAGGTATATACTTAGTATAAAACTAGTATAAAGTTAGGGAGGCTTTAGAAAATAATAAGCTAGTAACTACTCTTACTAAGTAGCTTGTTTTAATAGGGTATATTCTTTAGTTTTAGCTTATAAAAAGCTTATAAAATTAATAAGCTAAGGATATTAAGGATATAATACTATATAGCACCTAGCGTAGTATAGGTATAGAGGCAGTAGGAAGCTATATAGATATTATAGCTAGCATAGATTATTAGAATATATAACTTATTTTTAAAGAAAAATAAACATAGTAGCTAAGATAATAGAAAATAAGCATAATATGCCTGCGCTAGCCCTAGGCTTATACCCCCTTAGCCCCTAGCTCCCCCCTCTTCTCCTCTACCCCCTCCCCCTTCTCCTTCTTTACTACCTTCTTTATATAGCCCTATATAGTAACTATAGTAAGCCTATTCTATAGAATATTATTTAATTCCTTTAGTATATTAGTAATATAATAGGTTTATAGTAGTAGCTTACCCTTAATTAAGATTAAGGCTAAGGCTACTATAGTATTACTGCTAACTTATATTACTATATTAGTAAATAAGCCTACTTACTTTATAAGCTAAACTGCCTTTTTCTAAATAGCATTATACTCTATAGCCTAGCTATATATTAGTATTATATTAATATTATAGTAAAACTATATCTTAGCTACCTTATACTTATATTAATAAACTCCCTAAAGGCATAGAGATTTTATATATTTATAACTTATTTAATAGCTTTCTAGTATAATATAATATTTAGATTTAGCTATAGAACTAATTAGCTATTACTTAGCTACTAATATAAATAAAGGATATAATACTTATACTTAAATAAGTCTTTTTTACTTTTATATACTTAAAGTATATACTATTAATACCTACTTAAATTAGTAATAGAAGTAGTATAGGTTAGATAAAGGCACTAACCTTTAGTGCTATAGCACTATTTTTTAATATTTTTAGCTTATATTAAGCAAGCTTTATAGGGCTAGGCTTATAATTAGCCTAGCTATATAAGAATTAATAGTAGTAGTGTATTAAAAAGGGATTAGTACTTACCCTAAGTATAAGAATTAATTTTATTATAAAAGTAGGTAGTATTCTTAATAATACTATAGTTAGTTTAGGTTAGTAATAGGGCAGTACTGCTATATAAATAGGAATAGGGGTATACTTATAATAAAAGTAAAGAATAAAGAAGAAAGAAAGAAGGGAAGAGCCTAAAAATAAGGAAAAAAGAGTAAATATAATGTTTTTATCTCTTTTTATTATATAACTAATAGATAGCTAATAGTTAGTTTAATAATAGCTAGCTACTAGCTAGTATAGTTAATACTATAAAGGTATAAAAGCTAGAGAAAGGTTTTAAGTAAGGAGATAGTAACTTAAAGGAATTAGCTAAGGACTAGCATAGAAGATAAGCTAAGCGCTTAAGGTAACTTACCTTAACTTATAGACTACCCCTAAGGGTAATCTATATTAATACTATACCTCTACTAACCTAGTCTAATTCCTATTTTATACTATACACTCTCCTATAATACTAGTTAAGTTTAGCTAGCAGCGCACTACTTCTTACAATTAAAACCAGCGCAGAGCTACTATAGCTCCGCTATAGAATATAGAAAAAGGTTATATATAGGTTTTCCTCCCTATGCTAGGGTTTTTCCTATATAGTTTAAGTAGCGGTGGTACTAGTATTGGGCTCACAAGCCTGACTAGAGTAATAATAATAATAATAATAGAAAGTACTTACTTATTTTAAATTATACTAAAGATTTTAATTAAAATAATAAGAAACTTAGTATTATAGGTTTTTTTACTAAAAAAAGAAAGATAATTAGAAGCTAGTAGTTAATTTATATAGGTAAGGAAAGATTACTACTAAGAAATAACTATTTAAAGTATTTAATTAAAAGAAAATTAATACTTTACTAATAAGAGATATCTTTAAATTTATTATATTTAATAAGAAAGAGTATAGTAATTAATACCTCTTTTACTCTTAAATAGTAAAGGAAATTAAAGGGAAAGGTATAAATAAGCTATATAGGAAATTAAGGCTAGTAATATAAAGCTATAGTAATATAAAAAAGGCATAGATTTTAATATAATCCCTAATAATTTAATAAGTAAGCTAAAGGCTTATTATTATATTAGTACCTTTCTTAGTAAGAGATTATATTTTTTTATAGTTATAGAATATTATATAAGTATATATTTAATTAAAAATAATACTAAATTGCTTAATTATTACTAAATTATTAATATAAATTATATATTTATACCTTAAGAATATTATAATAGAAGTTATAAAGCCCCTATATAGTATTATTTAAGCTAGTATATATTAATAAGTAACCTATTTCTACTATTATTATAAGAAGCTAATAATAATTACTTCTATATATAACCTATATTTCCTAATAGTATTTAATATAATTTAATATTTTAGTGTAATTAGTATATAAATAAATAATACCTTTAGTCTTAGTAATATCAAGTTTTTAAAAATAAAGAAATTAGAATTAAAGAAAGTAGAATTTATAGTAAAACCTAAATAAATCTTAATACTAACTAAGCCCCTTATTTTTAATAAATATATTTTATATAAATTTAATAGAAATTATATAAAGCTTTACTAAAAAAGGTAAAGTAAGAAGCTTAAAGTTATTAAATCTAATAAGCTAACTATAAAGCAATAATATATTAAATTAAAAGTATAAGAAGTATTTATATTATTAGTTTATTAACTAGAGGCTATATTTAACCTTTTTATTACTATATAAATTTAAAATCCTAATAAATCTAATATAAATTATTTAAATAGAAGGATTTAGTAGTAAATATAGTATTATAACTATAAATTAAGGTATATTTTACTTAATCTTACTATTATAGCTTTATATATCTTTATAAATAGTTCCTTAATAAATAATAAAAACCTTAGCTTATAACTAAAATATATAATTATTTTTAGTACTAAAGAAGTAGAAATTAAATTAAATTTTATATTAAAAGGTAATATTATAATATTTAGCTCTATAAAAAGTAAAAGAGTTATAAAGAGTGCTCTTATCTCTAAGCTATATATAATAGTCTAAGGCATAAATATTACCTATATAATTAGTATAATACTATAAACTATTATATAAAAGCAATAAATTCTATTAATATTAATAATTATTTATATAAATTCTTTTTTATTATATAAGTATATTATAAGGTTAAGTACTATAAAAAAAAAGAGACTAATAATTAATATTATAATACTATAATAATTATATAAAAGGTAGGAAATTAAAGAAATTAGGTAAATTAATAGTAATAATAATATTACTGTTGGAATCGCTGCATTCTATAACAACGTGGCATAGCTGGGAAGAGCCGGATTCGCGGCCACATTAGCCGCGGAATCCGACTCTTCTAATTAGTCCGTGTGTGCAGAGTTTTCACTGCGGAATCTAACGGCATTTTTATAGCCTTAACGCTAGCTATAAAATGCCCCTTTAAATAGCACTAATTAGGATAGAAATTAGACCTTTTTATAAATACCTTCCTAGACTCTATGTTATATTACTAAGTCTTAGATCTACCTAGTATTCCTTAGAGAATTACTATTATTCTAAGGAATACTAATACTAATTAATAGGTTATATTTATCCTTAGGATACATTATTCTATAGATTTATAAGGATTTACTTAAAAGAGATAAAACTTCTATTATGCTTATAGGGAGAATTTATACTAAAAGAAGATAGATTCCTTTACTAGTTTAGCTAGTATTAAACTTTTAAAAACGTAGCTTTCTTATAATAAAAATAGATTTCTTTACTAGTTTAGCTAGTATTAACCTTTTAAAATATAGAATTCCTTATAATTTATACTATTATCTATAGGAAAACCCTTATTTATCTTACTAACTAACCCTTTATTATATTAAAGCTTATATAGGGATTATAAGATTAGAACGCTAAATCTTAACTAAAGCTAGTTAAAAACTATATAAAATATCTAATTATAAGGATGTCTTTACATAGAAGTAATAAGGAATTCTAAGATTTATTAAGGAATCCCACCTAAGGTAATCCTAACACCACTATATTATAAGTATTACTAAATTCCCTCCCTAAGATTATATATAAATATATAGATATTCTTACCCTAAAATAGAAAATATACTAGGATAATATACTAGAAAAATATAAGGATTAGTAGTATATTAATAATTAGGCTACTTTTATTCTCTATTAGTATAATATTTTAAAGTGAAAAAACCTTTAACTCTTTAATGCTTTTTATAAAGACTTTAAAGGTTAGACTGCTAATGATTTTTAATAAATTCTAATAATATTATAAAAGGACTTATAGAATTTCCTTCTTACTAATAGTATACTAATTTTGTTAATAAGAGGTTTGTAATACACTACTTCTCTTACTACTCTTATTAATGTATTAGAAGAGTAGATTAAATGCTAGTTCCCTAGTTAATCTACATAATACTAACTGTAAATTCCTGTTCCCCTATAAGTAAGAAGCATTATTAATAATTCCTAATTAATTAATTAATAGATTTATAAGGAATCTAAGTCACTAGACTTACTAATATAAAAAGCCTAGGTAAAACCATTAGAGGGGTTAACGCTGCTAATAGACCTAACCCCTAATTAAATCTACTGTATTCTTAGAGAAATTAATAAAAGCTATATAATTAATAAGAAATATAGTAGGAAACTATATAACTTTATTATTCTAAAGATAAATATCTTTAAAGATTAATATATATAAAACAATGTTCTGTAGACATTATAGGTGAGAGCTTTTCTAATTATACTAAAAGAGGATACTCTTACCTACTATTTTAATAAACTTACTAGAAAAGGATTAATAATCTATAACCTTACTAATGCTGTTAGGAATTACTTTAAGACTAAAAGTAATTAGCAGTTTTATTATATTAAATAGAATAGCATTTCCCTTTAGAAGGTTATTACTAATAATCCTAAGAAGACTAAGCTTTAATACCTTAACTAAATACTAGAATAACTTTACTGCATCTATTATAGAATCTTTAATGCTTCTATAGTGAATATAGAGCTTTAGTAATAGCTTATTACTGCCATTAGTAGTGTTCCTAAATGCAAGCTTGCTGTATTTAACCTTGCTCTAACTTATAAAGGAGTTGTTAGAGACCTTTATAAATGCTTACGCGCTAATAAATTAATTAAAATATTATAATAGCTATTTTCTACACTAAATGCAATGAAAGATAACAACGAAATAATGTTTACTAATTAGTAATATAAACGACTATCTAATTAGCGCCCTAGTGGCTAATTACTATAAAAATTGTGCTTTTTATATAAATGTTTTATATATTAATAAGTAGGATATTAGTTAATATCCTATATAAAATAGAAACAGTAGAAAGCTAAGGATTCCTAATAGAAGAGTAAGAACTATAAGGGAATTCCCTTTAAACGTAGCTTTAATGTGTTTCTCTTTAAATATAAGGGAAAACCTAAGGTAACTAATACTAAGAAAGATAAGCACTTAGCTTAGGAGGCATTAAATGCCTATATTACTATACTAATAAGTAATACCGCAACCCCTAAGCTAACATTTACATAATTTCTTATACATTCACTACTAAATCTATTTAAACTATCTAATTAGATAGATTTCTATAAGAAATTAACCTCTTTTTAAGCCTAATCCCTTTTACGCACGCTTAAGAACAATATAACTACTTATAAGTTGTCTAGTATAACCCCTATAATATAGAAGGAAACCCCTAAGATAGATTACTTTATCTTAGATAACTAATATTTTAGTAATATTTTCTATAGAATTATACTAAATATAGAAGCAGTAGGGATTTCTATAGTAGGAGCACTATAAGCTATGGCTTTGCAAAGGATTATATTATATTTAAAGATTAAGCCCGCTAGCTAACGTATAGTTAACTTTAGCGTAGGTTTAGTAATTTCTTTAGAAATCTTATGCGTTCCTACTACCTTTAGAACTATTAAATTCTATATTCTTAATATAGCTACTCCCTTTCTATTCTATATTTCTAATATAGATTAGATAAA
>SRPW01000675.1:0-17216 GCA_018360225.1 Claviceps pusilla | reverse complement strand
AAACAACAGCTTACTAAGCCCCTTATATCTAAAGAGGATATAAAGGAATATTAAAGCATTATTAGTACTATTATGTATCTTATGCTATTAACAAGACCTAATGTTGCTTTTGCGCTACAGTGGCTTTTAATAGCCCTAGCTAGCCCGCATTTAGAGCATTTATATGCTACTAAAAACCTACTAAGATACCTTTTAGGTATAAAAGATTTAGCTATTATTTATAAGGGCCCTACCCCTATAAATAACATAAAAACCTCTAAAGCTAGCCCTAGCTCTAGCTTAGTTGGATTTTGTGATAGTGATTTTGCTAGAGATAGAAGCTCTTTTAAATTCACTTATACTTATCTCTATAAGCTAGTAGGGGGCCTAATTAGCTGGAAATTAAAGAAGGCTAGCACTATAGCCTTATTAACAACAGAAGCAGAGTCTAACGCTATTTGTGAGACTTTCTAGGAGCTTTAGTGGCTTAAAGGGATTTTTATAGAGCTAAAAACACCTATAAAACCCCCTATATAAATTTTCTGCGATAACTAGGGAGCTATAAAAACCGCTTATAACCCTGCTCTCTATAGCTATACTAAGCACACCCTTCTAAAATTTCACTATAACTAATAACTAGTCTTAGAAAGGCTCGCTAAAGTCACTTACCTAGATACTAAGAAAATGCCTACCGATAGGCTTATAAAGCCCCTTATAGGCCCTATATACCTTATTTTCTTAGAGCTTATAGGTCTAAAACCCCTATAATTTATCGCTAAAGGCTATAAAAAACAACGCCTAGCTAAAGGTATAAAAATAACAAAAACACCTAGAAAATTAAAAACAATTACAAAAATAAAGAAAGAATAAGGTCCCTGCTTTTAACAGCAATACCTTTATGAAATACTATGCTTTACTATAGTAAAAAGTTACTTACCCTAGAGCCCCGATTTTAGGCTCTATAATTATGCAATTCTTTTTTATTTTGGAATTTTCCTAGATTTTATACGACTTTTTCTTTCGCCTTTGCCCTTAGCGCCCTTATAATAACTATCCTTAATACTTCTTTAGAGGGGGTGTTGAAAATAATAGGGTTATTTACAGGGGATTCCTCACTATTAGTGCTATAATTATAGCGCTAATAGAAGCACTTTATAGGGGGCTTTGTAAGCTAGTGTAAGCCGGCAAGCATGCGCGCACGCGGGCGGCATAACCACGGAATTCTAACTAAAGGTTATGTATGCGTAGGCTTGCAGCTGTAAGGTCCCTATAAATCCTTACTTTTCAACCTTTTCTGCCTATTCTAACAGCTATATAGTTGGACTAATAGCTGTAAGGTAGGCCTAGTCTTTAGGTGATTTATAAGGTAACTAGTAAAGATATAGAGGAATGGATTAAAGAATGTAACTAAGCTAGCTAATAGCTACTTAGTTAGGGAAGATAGCTACCCTATAATATATATTTTTGCTATTTTTCTTAATAAGGAGGAATTTATAAAAAGTCTTAGAACTAGATTCTTTATTACTAAATTCTAGGCTTTCTTTTTATATAAATATCTAAAAATTGGTTTTTTAGTGTTATGCGTTGATTTTCACTAAGTTAACTAATTGCAAGCACGTTAGCAGCTAATTTATATAGCTATAAGTCTATTTTTTTATTTTCCTATATAAATAAATTTTATAGAAAATAAAAAGTGGCTTATAAAGCCTAGCTAGCGACTGGGATCCACTAATAAGGTTAGTAGGTATATAAGGGAAGGAAGTGAAAAACCCCCTCATAACTACTAACTATACAGACCGTTAGAATCACTCTTGCCAGCTGCGCACACCTGCAAAGTCAGATATTAAATATAATTTATTAGATATTATTATTGCAAATTCTTTAGCGAATTAAACAGTGCTAAAAGCAACGCAAAAGCTTCTATATTTTGTGAGATATAGTGAACTGTAGCTTGCTGCAGTGCTCTGCTCTGCAGAGCAGTGGATCTGTACGTGCACGCTCACTAAGCCCACTACCTTAGTAAGCTGTGCTCTATAGCACCCACCTCCATTATTTCTAATAGTTATCTTATATCTTTATTACTACTAGTATCTCTATATAAATAGCAGTATAAACTTACTCCTTTATTACTAAATATATAGCTAGTCTCTTTTTTAATAATAAATTTATAAGCCCTTTACTTATAACTATAGGGATACTATAGGGGTTACTTATCTCTCCTATTCTTTTCTTACTTTATATTACCTTATTATATACTAAGCTTTAGGTAGTATAATCTATGCTTATTATAGAATTCTTTAATAATATAAATATACTAGTATATAAATAAATAGTAAAGGAGATATAAAACTACCTTAAAGCTATATAATTAATTTACTAAAAGTAGTTTTAGAAATTAAGCCTTAAGTTTAACTTAAAAAAAAATAAACTTATATATTTTACTAAATAGCGCACTATTATTATAATACTAGTTTAGCTTAGTACTAATATAGTATAACTAGTTTAATTTACTTATTTTCTTAGAGTATAGGTTTATTATAAACTTTATTAAAAGGTATACTAAAGCTAGGTTAAATTAAAACTACTATAGTAATAACTTACTTTTATATTACTAGTAGCTTTAACTTAGGGATGCTTAATATATAATATATAGCTCCTATATATATAGGTTATTTAAAGTATTATTATATATAGTATAGAATTATACTATACCCTTATTAATATTAGTAGTAAAGTATAGGGTATAGCTAAGGTATTTATCTTTAAATAAATTAAATACCTAAGGATAGTAATTAGTGCCTTTAAGGCTATACTATATACCCTAGTTAAAACTAAAGTAGCTATAGCTTTAATTAACCTTTACTTTAATTACTATTTACTATACTTTTATTAATAAATAAAGGCTAATAAGATAGCTAAGTGTATATATAGTATATATACTATAATAGTAGCTTAACTTTAATATAAACTATTATACTAAAAATATAACTACCTACTATAATAAAATAACTACCTAAACTATATATTATTTTTAAATTAACTTTATAACTATTTATTAAAACTATTCTTAATTAAAGTACTTACTTTAAAATAAAAAAACTACTAATACTAAGAAAGAACTACTATATAGGTATACTAAACTTATATTAACTATATAATAATAAAACTTAACCTTAACTTTACCTTTACTGCTAAAATTACTTACCTTTACTTAAGCCTTACTAAGTATAAATCTATAGTATTTATATAAATATATATAGAATAAATTAAGCTTAATACCTTTCTTTTTAGCTAATATATTTTTAAAGTAGTTTTATTAATATATAGCTACTAAGCTAATAATAAGAACTATTATTATATTCTACTATTTTATAAGAATTTTAATTACCTTTACCTTATTAATACTAGTATATACTTAGTATATAATTAATATAAAGTTAGGGAAGTATTAGAATATAATAAGCTAATAACTATACTTATAAAGTAGCTTATATTAATAGGGTGTATTCCTTAATTCTAACTTATTAAAAGTCTTTAAAATTAATAAGCTAAAGATACTAAAGATTTAATAAGAAATAGCACTTAATATAGTATAGGTATAGAAACACTAAAGAGCTATATAAATATTATAGCTAAAATATATTATTATAATATATAATTTATATTTATTAATATATAAAAAACAGTAGTTTAAAAAAAAAAGAAAAATAAATATAATGCTTTTATACTAGCTTTAGGCCTATACCTTATTACCCCCCTCCTCCCCCCTCCCTCCTCTCCCCCCCCTTTCTTTTTTAGGTTATTCTTTATTTTTATTACTATATAGCCCTATATAGCTACTAAGCTAAGCTTATAGACCTTCTATAGAATCTTTTTTAGAAAATTATTTTACTTTTTAAATATATTAATAATATAATAAGCCTATAGTAATATCTTACCTTTAACTAAGGTTAAGGCTAAAACTACTATAGTACTACTAGTAGCCTATATTACTATATTAATAAATAGGCCTACCTACTTTATAAGCTAAACTACCTCTTTTTAAGTAATATTATACTTTTTAGCTTACTTATAAGTTAATACTATATTAATACTATAGTTAAACTATAGCTAAGCTACCTTATATTTATATTAATAAGCTTCTTAAAAGTATAGAGGTCTTATATATCTATTACTTACTTAATAGCCTCTTAATATAATATAATATTTAGATTTAGCTATAAAACTAATTAGCTTCTACCTAGCTATTAATATAAATAAAAAATATAATACTTATACCTAAATAAGTCTTTTTTACTTTTATATACTTAAAGTATATACTATTAGTATCTATTTAAATTAGTAATAGTAATAGCTTAGGTTAAAAGGGAGTACTAACCTTTAGTGCTATAGCACTGTTTTTTAATATTTTTAGCTTATATTAAATAAGCTTTATAAAGCTAGGCCTATAATTAGCCTAGCTATAAATAAGTTAGTAGTAGTAGTATATTAAAAAGGGAATAGTACTTACCCTAAGTATAATAATTAATTTATTTATAAGGGTAGGTAGTATCTTTAATAATGCTATAATTAGTTAGGGGTAGTAATAAAATAGTATTACTATAAAAATAGGAATAAGGGTATATTTATAATAAAAGTAATAAATAAAAAAGAAAGAAAGAAGGGAAAAGCTTAAAAATAAGGAAAAAAGAGTAAATATAGTATTTTTTTCTCTTTTTATTATATAACTAATAAATAGCTAATAGTTAGTTTAATAATAGCTAGCTATTAGCTAGTATAGTTATTACTATAAAGGTATAAAAGCTAAAGAAAGGTTTTAGGTAAGGAGGTAGTAACTTAGGGGAATTAGCTAGAGACTAGTATAGAAGATAGGCTAAGCGCTTAAGGCAACTTACTATAACTTATAAACCACCCCTATAGGTAATTTACATTATTACTATACCTTTACTAACCTAGTCTAATTCCTATTTTATACTATATACTTTCCTATAATACTAATTAAGTTTAGCTAGTAGTATACTACTTTTTATAAATAAAACTAGTATAGAGCTACTATAGCTCCGCTATAGAATATAGAAAAAGGTTATATATAGGTTTTCCTCCCTATACTAGGGTTTTTCCTATATAGTTTAAGTAGCAGTGGTACTAGTATTAGGCTCATAAGCCTGACTAGAGTAATAATAATAATAATAATAATAGTTAATAGTACTATTCCTTTTACTTTATATTTTTTAAGTTACTTTACTTTATAATATTATAAGCCTAAGCTATTACTATATTATTATTATAAAAAATATATTACTTTTTATTAAGGTTTAGTTATAATAATCTTAAAATAAGTAATATTAGTTAAAGTTATTAATAAAAATATTATAGTTTAAAGGTAAGTTTACTATAAAGTTAAGAAGGGATAATATTTAATTAAGTTTATAAGTAAAGAAGTATATTAAATAAATATAGTATTCTATTAGTATTATTAAGTATTAATCCTTAATTATATATATTAATTATACTTTAGCTTTATATTACTAGTTTATATAAATTATAGTTTAGCTACTTTAAATAATAAATTAAAAGTAATTAAGGCTAAAGTTAAGTAATTATTTATTTATAATTCCTAGCTTTTATATTATTATTATATTAGCTTTAGGTTAGGTTTCTAGTATTAAATATATAAAATAGGTTTTTTTTTATATATTTTAGTATATAACTTCTATTATATACTTTATATAGTATATTAAGTTAAGCTTAGCTTATTTAGTGCTATAGTAGCTATAGGTTATTAGCTTAGAAAGGCCTTTATAGTAGCTTATAATTACTATATTAATTTTAGTTTTAATTTAAAAAGATATATATATAGTTTACTTACTTACTTTTATAATAAAGCCTTTTATAATAGTAGGTTATTAGTATTATATCTTTAGCTATAGCTAGGCACTTTTATTTAACTATTTTTTTTAGTATAAAAGGTTTAATAAAGGCTAAAGGCTATATTAAATATATAGTATATATATAGTTTTATTATTTATTTATAATATTATATATATAAAACTATATAAAGTAAGGACCTAAGTAGTTAATATAGTATTCTTATATAGCTTTTAATAATATTAAATAAGTTTACTTATTCCCTTTATATTAGCTAAATATATAATAGCTATACTATAAAGGTACTATATAGTATATAGCTATATAGCTAAATTTAAAGCACTTAAAGTATTAATAATAGTAAATAATATTGTTGGTATTCCTTAGGATACTAGTGATTCTCTAAGGAATACTAGGTGGATCTGAGACTCAGTGACACAACGTAGGGTCTAGGAAGGTATTCGCAAAAAGGTCTAATTTCTATCATAATTAGTGCTATCTAAAAGGGGCATTTTATAGCTAGCGTTAAGGCTATAAAAATGCCGTCGGATTCTGCAGTGAAAACTCTGCATATATGGACTAATTAGAAGAGTTGGATTCCACGGCTAATATAGCTACGAATCCAGCTCTTCCTAGCTATGCCACGTTGTTATAGAATGCAGCAATTCTAACACTTAGAATTCTCTCTTTTATGGAAAAAGAGGAATTGCTTATAAGTTATACAAAAATTTACCTAAAAACTATAGTTAATTATTTAATTAAATAATTAATAAGAATAAGAATCCTACCTTATATCCCTAGTATTCCTCCTCTTTTCTATATGCTTCCTCCTTCTTCTCTATACGCTTTACCTATCCTTCTATATAGATTATAGCCTTAATAAAGGTCTTAAGGGCTTAATTTAGTAATGATTTTATTATAGCATTAGCAATATTATTATTGCTATTAATTTACCTAATTTCCTCAATTTCCTACCTTTTATATAATTATTATAGTACTATAATATTAATTATTAGTCTCTTTTCTTTTATAGTGCTTAACCTTATAATATATTTATATAATAAAAGAGAATCTATATAGATAATTATTAGTATTAGTAGAATTCATAGCTTCTATGTAATAGTCTATAGTGTTATGCTAATTATATAGGCAATATCTATGCCTTAGACTATTACATATAGCTTAGAGGCAAGAGCACTCTTTATAACTCTTTTACTTTTTATAGAGCTATATATTATTATTATTATTATTATTATTACTCTAGTCAGGCTTGTGAGCCCAATACTAGTACCACTGCTACTTAAACTATATAGGAAAAACCCTAGCATAGGGAGGAAAACCTATATATAACCTTTTTCTATATTCTATAGTAAAGCTATAGTAGCTCTATGCTAGTTCTAATTATAAGAAGTAGTGCGCTGCTAGCTAAACTTAACTAGTATTATAGGAGAGTGTATAGTATAAAATAGGAATTAAATTAGGTTAGTAAAGGCGTAGTAATAATGTAGATTACCTATAGGGGTAGTTTATAAGTTATAGTAAGTTACCTTAAGTGCTTAGCCTATCTTCTATACTAGTCCCTAATTAATTCCCCTAAGTTACTATCTTTTTACTTAAAACCTTTCTCTAGCTTCTATATCTTTATAGTATTAGCTATACTAGCTAATAGCTAGCTATTATTAAACTAACTATTAGCTATTTATTAGTTATATAATAAAAAAAGAAAGAAATACTATATTTACTCTTTTCTCCTTATTTTTAGGCTTTTTCTTTCTTTCTTTCTTCTTTATTTATTACTTTTATTATAAGTATACTCTTATTTCTATTTTTATAGTAGTGCTACTCTATTACTGCTCTAAATTAACTATAGTGTCCTTAAAGATACTGCTTACTCTTATAATAAAATTAATTCTTATACTTAGAGTAAATACTAGTCCCTTTTTAATACACTACTGCTATTAACCCTTATATAGCTAGGTTAATTATAAGCCTAGCCCTATAAAGCTTACTTAATATAAGCTAAAAATATTAAAAAACAGTGCTATAGCACTAAAGGTAAGTGCCTCTTTCTAACCTATACTACTCTTATTGCTAAGTTAAGTAGGTATTAGTAATATATACTTTAAGTATATAAAAGTAAAAAAGATTTATTTAAGTATAAGTATTATATCCTTTATTTATATTAATAGCTAGGCAGTAGTTAATTAGTTCTATAGCTAAATTTAAATATTATATTATATTAAAAGGCTATTAAGTAAGTTATAAATATATAGAACCTTTATACCTTTAGGGAGTCTATTAATATAAGTATAAGGCAGCTAAGATATAGTTTTACTATAATACTAATATAGTATTAATATATAGCTAGGCTATAGAGTATAATATTACTTAGAAAGAGGTAGTTTAACTTAAAAAGTAGGTAGGCTTATTTACTAATATAGTAATATAGGTTAGTAGTAGTATTATAATAGCCTTAGCCTTAACCTTAGTTAAAGGTAAGCTACTACTATAAACCTACTATATTACTAATATACTAAAGGAATTAAATAATATTCTATAGAATAGGCTTACTATAGTTACTATATAGGGCTATATTAAGGAGGTAATAGAGAAGAAGAAAGGAATAAAGAAAAAAAAGGGGGGGATAAAGGAGGAGGGGGGGGAGCTAAGGGCTAAGAGAGTATAGGCTTAGGGCTAGTATAGGTATATTACACCCTTTTTTTATTTTCTTAGCTATTGTATTTGTTTTTCTTTAAAAATAAGTTATATATTTTAATAATCTATACTAACTATAATATCTATATAGCTTCCTACTGCCTCTATACCTATACTATGCTAAGTGCTATATAGTATTATATCCTTAATATCCTTAGCTTATTAATTTTATAAGCTTTTTATAAGCTAAAACTAAGGAATATACCCTATTAAAATAAGCCACTTAGTAAGAGTAGTTACTAGCTTATTATTTTCTAAAGCCTTCCTAACTTTACACTAGTTTTATATTAAGTATATATTTATATTAATAGGGTAGAGATAGTTAAAATTTTTATAAAATAGTAAAATATAGTAGTGGTTTTTATTATTAGCCTAATAGCTATATATTAGTAATTCTACCTTAGGAATATATTAGCTAAAAAGGAAAGTATTAAGTTTAATTTATTTTATATATATTTATATAAGCGCTATAGATTTATACTTAATTAAGCTTAAGTAAAGGTAAATAACTTTAGTAGTAAAAGTAAAGCTAGGGTTAAGCTTTATTACTATATAGTTAATATTAGTTTAGTATGCTTATATAGTAACCTACTCTTAGTATTAGTAGTCCTTCTATTCTAGGGTAAGCGCTTTAGTTAAAGAGGGCTTTAGTAGGTAGTTATAGGGTTAGTTTAGAAATAATATATAGTCTAACTAGTTATTTAGGTATAGTAGGTAGCTATACCCTTAATGTATTAGTTTATATCTAAGTTAAGCCGCTATTATAGTATAGGTGCTATAGATATGCTTAGCTATTCTATTAGCTTTTATTTATTAGTAAAAGCAAAGTAAATAGTAGTTAAGGTGGAGGTTAATTAGGGCTATAGCTACTTTAATTTTAATTAGGGTATATAGTATTGCCTTAAATATATTAGTTACTATTCTTAAGCACTTAGTTTATTTAGAAATAAATACCTTAGCTATACCTCTTACTTTACTACTAACTTTAGTAAGGGTATAGTATAATTCTATACTATATATAATTATACTCTAAATAATCTATATATATAAAAGTTATATATTATATAATAAGTATCCTTAGGTTAAAGCTATTAGTAATATAAGTATAAGCTACTACTACACTAGTTTTAACTTAACCTAACTCTAGTATACTTTTTAGTAAAGCTTATAATAAACCTATACCCTAAGAAAGTAGGTAGACTAAACTAGTTATATTATATTAGTACTAAGTTAGATTAGTAATATAATTATAATATACTGCTTAGTAAAGTATATAAGTTTACTCTTCCCTAAATTAAACTTAAGACTTAATTCTTAGGACTAGTTTTAGTAAATTACTTAGGTAGCCTTAAGGTAATTCTATATCTCCTTTACTATATACTTATATATAAGTATATTTATATTATTAAAGAAGCCTATAATAAGTATAGAATATATTACTTAGAGCTTAGTATATAAAGGAGTAATATAAAGTAAAAAAAGAATAGGAAAGATTAAAGACCCCTATAGTATACCTATAGTTATAAGTAAGGGGCTTATAGATTTACTATTAAAATAAAGGTTAGTAATATATTTAGTAGTAAAAGAGTAAGTTTATATTACTATTTATATAGGGATCCTAGTAGCTATAAAGGTATAAGTTAGTTTTTTATAGTAAATAGTGTTAAAGGCTATTAATATATTTAGTTAGAGTAGTAATATAATACTACTATAGTACTATACTATATATACTAATTCTACTAAAACACTTAGTATAACCTTTATTAACTTATTTACTTTATTACCTATTTATAGGTTAGGTAGTATACTACTTAATTTAGCTATAAAGGTAAGCTAACTTACTACTACTACCTTTAATACTTTACTAATAATACTAAAAAGTAAGATAAAGCGCTAGGCCCTTACCCTTTACTGCTTTATTAAAGTCTTACTTAGTTTATAAAGAATAATAACTTTTACTTATTAAAATAAAGCTAGGTAGTAGCTAATATAGTAGTATATATTAAGTAAGTAGGTAAGGGTTTTAGCTAGTAGCTTACTATATACTTTAAGGTATTTAGCTAGAAGTTTATTTAGTTTTAGTGCTTTTTAGCTAGTTAGGCTTTTAATAATACTATAAATTTTATTAGTATTAAAGTAATCTTTTAATAAAAATATTATAGTATTAAGGTAGTTATTAAGATCCTTTAGTATATTATTAAGTTAAGCTTAAAAGAAAGGGAAGAAATAGTTAGTTAATATAGCTACTTTCTCTTAATATAACTTAGTAGTTATAGTATTTATACCTTTACTTTAAATAAAAGTAGGGATTTACTACTATTCTAGTAGTAGTCTACTATAGAGCTATATTTAGCGCTTAAGTTTCTATAGGTTTTCTTTATAGGTAGTAGCTACTTTAATAGTAAAGCGCTAAGTACTATACCTTTTATTACTAATAGTTTAGTACTATATCTAAGCTATATTAGTAGTAAGTTACTAGTTCTCCTTAGTATAGGATATCTACTACTATTATAATACTCTTTTAGCGTTTTAAGTAGCTTCTTTAGTATAATAGTTTTACTATAGGTTTAGCTTAGGACTGCCTTAGGGTTCCCTTAAAACTACTAAGTTTATAATAAATTAAAGCTTAGCTATTATTTATTCTATATAGCTATTAATTTCTATAGGTATTTAGAGTAAAGGTTTAGTAAGGTTATAATAGAACTATATTACTACTTTAGCTATTATAAGGTTATTTTTTATATATAATTATTTAAAATAAAGTAAGTAGTTACTATATAGCCTTAGGCTAGTGCTAATATAAATAAGCTATAGAATATAGTTAGATTTAGTAAGGTTTAGTCCCTCTATAAATTTAGCTTTTATATTATAAGTAACCTAAGTATAGTTAATAGTGCTATCCCTTTTACTCTATATTCTTTAAGTTACTTTACTCTATAGTATTATAAGTCTAAGCTACTACTATATTACTAGTATAAGAAGTATATTACTTTTTATTAAGATTTAGCTATAATAGTTCTAAAGTAGGTAGTATTAGTTAAAGTCTTTTATAAAAACACTATAGTTTAGAGGTAGGGCTACTATAAAGTTAAGAAGAGGTAATATTTAATTAGGTTTATAGGTTAGGGAATATATTAAGTAAATATAGTATTCTACTAATATTATTAAGCATTAGTTCTTACCTATATATATTAACTATACCTTAGGCCTATATTAGTAATTTATATAAATTATAGTATAGCTACTCTAAGTAATAAGTTAAAAGTAGCTAAGGCTAGGGTTAGGTAGTCTGCTATTTATAGTTCCTAGCTTCTATATTACTATTATATTAGCTTTAGGTTAGGACTTTAGCGCTAGATATATAAGGTGGGTTTTTTTCTATATATTTTAGTATATAACCTTTATTATATACTTTATATAGTGTATTAGGTTAGGCTTAGCTTATTTAGTATTATAGTAGCTATAGGTTATTAACTTAGAAAAGCCTTTATAGTAGCTTATAAGCGCTATATTAATTCTAATTTAATATTAAGGAGGTAGGTATATAGTCTATTAACTTACTTCTATAGTAAAGCCTTTTATAATAGTGAGTTACTTATATCTCTTCTTTAGCTATAGCTAAATACCTTTATTTAACTATTTTTCTTTAGTATAGAGGGTTTAGTAAAGGCTAGAGGCTATATTAGGTATATAGTATATATATAGTTTTATTATTTATTTATAATATTATATATATAAAACTATATAGGGTAAGGTTTTAAGCAGTTAATATAGCGTTCCTATATAGCTCCTAATAGCACTAGGTATAATTATTTACCCTTCTTATACTAACTAAATGTATAGTAGCTATACCTTAGGGGCAATATATAGTGTGTAGCTATATAGCTAAATTTAAAGCACCTAAAGTATTATTAAGGATAAATAGCGTTATTATAAGGCTTAGCTTTAAATATTTTAGCTTTATAAATAATTCTAGTATAGTATAGCTTATTTACTATATTAACTCTATTAATAGTAATAATTAAAGGGGATTAGGTTATAGTGCTATATAGCTTCTATACTATAACCCTTACTAAACCCTACCTATTAGCTATAATTATATTTTAAAGAATATTATCCTTCTCTTAGTTCTATATATAGTATATAGGAAAGCCTTTAATAATAATACTAAATATATATTAGTTTAGCATTACTTTTAGACTAAAAGTAGTGCTAACCTAGGCTATATTATTAGTATAAGGCTTTACTATATCCTAAAATATAATTATAGTGTTGCTACTATAAAGGTAATATACTACTATAGTAGTATTAGTATTAGTAGCTTAGTTAATAGTAGTAATAGTTTTTTTAAATAAATAGTTTTATATAGCTTTAGCTATTATACTACCTTTAATAATAGTTTTATAGTAAATATAAGGTAATACTACTATTATTATAGCCTAAATTTATTAAATAAGTAGTTAAGTAATACCTTTAGTAGTAATACTAACCTAGCTTAAGGCTATTATATTTCTAATGCTAATAGCTTTCTTTATTACTTATTTAATAACTTTTTCTAAGTTTTTAACTATAATAGGCTTATTAAGTAATAGTAAGGTTAATTTTATTAATATTTTAGTATAGGTTTAAGTTGTAAGGAGGCTGTATTAAGTATATATTAAGGCTATATTATTAATATAAAGGATACTATTCTATATACTCTTTAGTACTATAGCTAATATAAGTTTAGCTATTTTATTATATTTAATAGTTAAGTAGTTTAGTATTTACTTATATATAGGTAGTAGTATAGAAGTAACTTAAAGCACTATTAATATAAAGCTACCCTATTCTATAAGTAAGTAGTGGTAGCTTTATATAAAGCTATAATTCCTACTATTAATATTTATTAGTATTGCCTTATTTACTGCACCTACGCTCTAGCACTAATGCGCTATTAGAGATAGGGTAAAATAAATATAGCAATTCTTTTTTTATACTTTTTAAGAGGTTTAGAGTAAGTTCCGCGTCGCTACTACAGTGCAGGCAAATTTGCGAAAAGTAAACACCTTAGTTCGCTATATATTATAATATTACCTTTTAGTATAAAATTTAATTTAATTCCCACTTCTTTAGTACTAAGGATAATTATATATTCTAGTTATAAGCTAAGGTCTTTATTATTTATAAAGGAACTATCTATAAAGATATACAAAGCTATAGCAGCAAGATTAAGCGGAATATACCTTAATCTATAGTTATAATGCTATATTTGCCACTAAATCCTTTTATTTAGATAATTTATATTAGATTTATTAGGATTCTAGACTTATATAGTAATAGAGAGGTTAAATGCAGCCTTTAGTTAATAAACCAATAATATATACGCTCCTTACGCTCTTTATTTAATATATTATTGCTTTATAGTTAGCTTATTAGGTTTAATAACCTTAAGCTTCTTACTTTACCCTTTTTAGTAGAGTTTAATATAATTTCTATTAAATTTATATAAGATATACCTATTAAAGATAAGGGGTTTAGTTAGTGTTAAGATTTATTTAGGTTTTGCTATAAATCCTGCCTTCTTTAATTCTAATTCCTCTATTTCTAAAAACTTTATATTACTAAGACTAAGGGTATTGTTTATTTATATACTAATTATACTAAAGCATTTAATTACATTAAATACTATTAAGAAATATAGGTTATACATAGAAGTAATTATTATTAGCTTCTTATAGTAGTAGCGGAAATAAGTTACTTACTAATACGTGCTAGCTTTAGTAATACTATAGAGAGGCTTTATAACTTCTATTATAGTATCCTTTAGGTATAAATATGCAATTTATATTAGCAATTTAGTAATAATTAAGCGATTTAGCGTTATTTCTAATTAAATATATGCTTATATAATATCCTATAACTATAAAAAGATATAATATTTTGCTAAAGAAGGTGCTAATATAATAATAAGCCTTTAGCTTACTTGTTAAATTATTAAGGATTGTGTTAGAATTTATGCCTTTTCTACGTTACTATGGCCTTATATTACTAGCCTTAATTTCTTATATAGCTTATCTATGCCTTTCCCTTTAATTTCCCTTACTATTTAAGAGTAAAAGAGGCACTAATTACTATGCTTTTCTTTATTAAATATAATAAATTTAAAGATATCTCTTACTAGTAAAGCATTAATTTCCTTTTAATTAGATGCTTTAAATAGTTATTCCTTAGTAGTAATCTTTCCTTACCTATATAGGTTAACTACTAGCTCCTAGTTACCTTTCTCTTTTTTAGTAAGGAAACTTATAATACTAAGTTCCTTATTATTTTAATTAAAATCTTTAGTATAATTTAGGATAAGTAGGTACTTTCTAGGTCTTCTATATCCTTATTATAGTGGTTTTTATAGTAATTAACCCTTATTTACATTAGCATTCTTTATATTATTTTCCTTATCTTTATTATTAATTTCTTTTATATTTATAGGCTCTTTTATATTATAGTAGTACGGCTTTACTACTATTAAGTAGAATTTTATAGGTCTATAGGGTAATTCTATAGTATAGGTCTTATAATTAAATAATAGTAATTTATAAGGACTATACTAACCTTCTTTCTTACACTAAATGTAGATTTCTAATTATAGTAGTAGTAAGTGTAATAAAAGGGTATTTAGATTATTCTATATATTAAGGGTATTAAAGACTTACCTTTATATAAGGTAATGCTAAGCTTTATTAGTAGCTTTCTATAGTAAAGCAGCTCTTTATACTATTAAAAGACTTAAGGGGGAATTATATAATATCTATAAATATACTCTAAATATAAGTAAAGTTAGCATAAAGCTATTAAGTCTAGTAGAGTTATTAATAGCTTTAATAGCTATCTATAGTCTTTAGGAAGGGCTAAGGAGGTCTCCTACCTTATTTTTAATAATATTATATACTCTTTAAAAGGGGGTATAATATCTCTTAATCTTTTTAATACTATAGTGTGCCTTAATAGGCATCTCTTTTATATTAATAGCTATTTAGTGTGTAATATACTAGAATTCTATAGAAGTAAAGTTCTTTCTAGTATTATAAATAATATTATTTAAAGGACCTAAATAAGTATTAATTTAGCACTCTTTTAATGTATTCTATATATCTTAGGCCTTTTACTTCTAGGGCTTAAGGAAGTGTATAGCTTAGAATATAGTTACTATATTAATAATATATAGCATAGGTTTATTATTAATTTAAAGGATATTAATCATAATCTTATAGTTAAAGTCTATATTATCTTTTAGCGTAAACTTAAATTATCCTAGGGCTTTACTATAAAGTTAGTATTAATAATATTTATAGGAGAGTCTCTTAATAATCCTACTAGTTACTAATTTACTAGCTCTTTATAGTAGCTTTATAAGTTTAGTAACTAAGGGATAGCTAAAATATTAGTGTAATTAATATATTTTAGCCTTTAAGAGGTAGAAAGTAGTAGCTTTATTAGGCTATAAAATCTATTAAGAGTATCCCTATTTCTATATAATTAGGACCTTCTTTATACCTTAAATTAGTATATTCTTAAGGTTATTAAGCTTTATATTTATCTAATCTATATTAGAAATATAGAATAAAAAGGGAGTAGCTATATTAAGAATATAGAATTTAATAGTTTTAAAGGTAGTAGGAATGCATAAGATTTTTAAAGAAATTGCTAAACCTATGCTAAAGTTAACTATATATTAGCTAGTAGGCTTAATCTTTAAATATAGTATAATTCTTTATAAAGCTATAGCTTATAGTGCTCCTACTATAGAAATCCCTACTACTCCTATATTTAGTATAATTCTATAAAAAATATTACTAAAATATTAGTTATTTAAGATAAAGCAATCTATTTTAGGGGTTTCCTTCTATATTATAGGGGTTATGCTAAATAATTTATAAGTAGTTATATTGTTCTTAAGTATATATAAAAGGGATTAAGCTTAAGAAAAGGTTAATTTCTTATAGAAATCTATTTAATTAGATAGTTTAGATAGATTTAGTAGCAAATATATAAGAAATTATATAAATATTAGCTTAGGGGTTGTGGTATTACTTGTTAGTGCAGTAATATAGGCGTTTAATGCCTTTTAAGCTAGGTGCTTATCTTTCTTAGTATTAGTTACCTTAGGTTTTCCTTTATATTTAAAGAGAAATATATTAAAGCTATATTTAAAGGGAATTCCTTTATAGTTCTTACTTTTTTACTAAGAATCCTTAGCTTTTTACTATTCCTATTTTATATAAGATATTAACTAATATTTTACTTATTAATATATAAAATATTTATATAAAAAGCGTAATTTTTATAGTAATTAGCTACTAGGGCGCTAATTAAATAGTTGTTTATATTGCTAATTAGTAAACATTGTTTTATTATTGTCTTCCGTTATATTTAGTATAGAAGATAGCTATTGTAATGTTTTAATTAATTTATTAGTATATAAGTATTTATAAAGGTCTTTAATAACTTCTTTATAGGTTAGAGTAAGGTTAAATATAGTAAGCTTATATTTAGAAACACTACTAATAGTAGCAATAAGCTATTGCTAGAGCTTTATATTTACTATAAAAGTATTAAAGATTCTATAATAAATATAGTAAAGTTATTTTAGTATTTAGTTAAGGCATTAAAGCTTA
>SRPW01000674.1:0-17219 GCA_018360225.1 Claviceps pusilla | reverse complement strand
AAAAAAAAAAAAAAAAAGGATAGACAAAAATTGAACAAAATAATGTGGGTATTAAAGGACGGTAACAAGACAAAAAGAATATCAGTAGCCTAGTCGATTGTGTATTAGATGGGAAGAGGTATTAGGGTGATAAAAAAGGGGTATGACGCTGATAGCAAAGCAAAGAAGGTAAATGAGACAAGGGGAAGAGGAAACGACTGGCAGAACAAGGCATACACAGAGCCAATGTCCTTTTTTTTATTAAAAAAGAAAGAAAAGAAAAGACACAGATGAACTGGACAGAAAAGAAACGAAAGAAAACATAAAGACAAAAGGAAACGGAATGGAGAAATGGGGAAGGATGTAACGTATTTGAGACGATTCGCAAGAAAAGATATAGTCAAAGCCGCTTTGCTCCATCTGTGACTAGTGCCTGGCCCGCATCTTCTTATTTTCCTCGAAACAACCTGGCGGATGGCTGTTCCGAATCTGGGACACCGTCGACCAGGGACCCTGTCGGTCTTGGACATTCTCGAGATCTAGCTCTGTTACATCTCGATTTCGGCTCTTTTATCCTGTTCACCATCGGGACGTGAGCACAGTGTTTTAGCCTAGTGCTTAATCCTCAATCCCACTGCCCGTTTCTTGACGCCCTCAAATCTCATTCCGCCCACTCTGTTGTTGTCTCTGAGTTGATGGCATTCGGTCGCAAACAAATCGTCTTCCCCTTGTTGAAGCTCGACTCCAAGACCCGTTTCATTCCATTGCGATGAAGTGGGTTCAAGTGCCCGATGCGAAAATGCCCACTTGTTTCCACTTTGTCCAGAGTCCCGAGTCCCGACAAAAAAACAAGGAAATTAATTGCACGAGTAGAGAGAGTCCCATACTCCCCCCCTTTTTTTTTTGCACCTCCTTGTCTTGGGTGTCGGTGGCTGCAAGCCATTGCATCGTCGGTCTCTCATTGTCATCCGGATACGCAAAGGACCAATGCCGTGGTCATCCCAACGATGATCTCGCAGGGCACAGTAGTCTAGAAACCATGGCGTGCAAGGGTAAAGAGTCGCACGACAATTAGAGTAGTGCAGAATCCAGATATTGTCGCGACACCATACGAAACGCTGCCATTGATGGGAAATGCCGGACTCGTCTGACAAAGAAAAAAGAAAGAAGAAAAATCGCATGGCATCGTGTGACTGCCACGACGGCGAGGCGCGAGGCTGGATTCGAGATTCATGACTCTTGCAAGGAGTCTGGCTCAGACAGAAGACATCACCCCTGACGCATCGAAGAATTTCCGCACCAACCTCCCAGTTCGAGGCCGCACCCGAGCCACCATCCTGCAGCCTGACTAAGAGGACGTGCTTTCTTTGAGTCTCATGCTCGAGGGCGCTTGGTTTGAGCTTGTCCTATTGAAACCTACAAATGTATGCATCGCGCCGTTTATTCGCCCAGCTCACTCCTTCATCCCAAGTCAACCCCGTTTTGTTTCGTGGCTCGAGACGATGCCCCAGATGTTCTAGACGC
Organism: Claviceps pusilla; assembly: GCA_018360225.1. NCBI lineage: Eukaryota > Fungi > Ascomycota > Sordariomycetes > Hypocreales > Clavicipitaceae > Claviceps > Claviceps pusilla. Next base: position 15,716 of record SRPW01000674.1, on the reverse strand, counting down.
TCTAGACGCAGCAGTCGTTTAGTAACAAGCAGAGAGACAGACAGACAATGAGTCAATAGTGAATGAATTATTATTTCCAAGGCTCATATTCATAAAAGCAGGAACTGGATAAGCGTGGAATGTGAACAATCGCGCGTAGAGTTGCATTCTCTCATGAGCCTTCTCGCTCTGGCCGGATTTGAACTCCGTCAACAGTCAGACTCTTTTCCAACATCTCTTTCAGGCCTATCATGGTACCTCCCGTTGATTGACACCGTCGACTCTCGCGTCCCTTCGCTGTCCACAGCGGTCGATCTGCGCACAATGAAAAGGAATACGGAAGATGCTTAGATGCCCCACGACGCCATCATTAGGATCTGGTGGGACACGTCCGGTCCCTGGCTAAACGCCACAAAACATCTCTAGGTCATCCTGCCTGTAGCGCTCGTTGGCGCCCTGAAACTTCAAATGTTGCTACTTGCAGACACCATTGACATTGTGGTCTGTCTCAACATTATCCTGATGGCGCCTTTAGTAGGCTCATGTGAAACTTGCGTTTCTCTCTCGCCGACAAACTCTATTATGTTTCTTGCCTTTTCGTCGCATGTTGTCAACATTGGGTGGCCTCGTCAATCTGCTGCTGTGCGTTTATGAGCTCCGTCATGTCTATTGTTTCCTGTTTGGTTTCTCCTCCGGCTGTATCAGCTTTTGCATACGCTATTCCTCGCTGGTCCGTTATCGTCATGCTGTCCCGGCTCATGTGCACAGTTTGGTGATTGTGATGGAACTCGTACGCTGTTTTAAAAGAAAAGAAAAGAAAAGAAAAGAAAGAAAAAGAAAAATATCCGCCCAGAGGCGGTATGTCATGGCTACTTGCTTGTTCAGCATCAAGAAACGATTGACTCGTTCACTGACGACTATCAGTTTTCGACTCGGGCTTTTAAGTGGCAATGCACTGCTTCGAATTATCCCTCCCATGTGCACCATATTCGGATCTCGCTCTAGACCTCCAGACTTACCCCGTCCATCACATTAGATCAGGGCACATGATAAACGAAACCATCTGGGTTTATAGTCTGTTGTCACCAATCACGAGACCGGTTTTCGTGCCCGTCCCTCATAGCACAGCCATGAAGTCCAAAGGTTGGGACATAAGATGTCCCAAATCTTGGCCCATCCGGCATGTGCAAAGTAATAACGCGCAGGTTTGTTGAGGATCATTCTTGCAAAGCTTGAAGCATTTTGCACAAATAATGCTGTTTGGAACTCGGGTCATCGTTTGACACGATTTATCCGCGTCTATTGCACGAGTGTCGCTCTCGAGTGGCTTCCCTCGGTCTTGAGCCTGGTCTATCTGTCTTTCGAAATGCGTCATTGATCTTCGTTGACCTCGATCACATATTCGGTTCTTTTCCCATCAAAGAAAAGTTGGTCGGTTTGGGGCGGGCCGTGAATGCCCCGGACAGTCGATCCACACATACTTATGGCGTGCAGGAGGTACAAAGTGTTGAAGTACTTTCGATCTCGGCATGTGGATGTACTAAAAGGCGGATAAGGTGCCGTGCTTGGGGTGGATCTCATGAGCGATAAGGCCCTTGCGGTTATAGCAAAATTAGATGGGAAATCGAGGTGCCTCTACGATGATAGCGTAAGGCGACGAACCTCACGTTGCCTCTTTTCAGTACTTTGAAATTCGAATTGTTCTGGCTGACCATTGATGCAGCGAGCTGAGGGCATCATGAGCAGCCCCACAAAAGCTCTTCTGTGTGCGTTGCCGCCTCGACTGTGAACACTGATGAACAGGAGTCGCCATGTGTGGCCGTGCTCGTTGCTTCTTCTGTCTCTGCATTTGTGTCTCAATAAAATCCATGTACATAATGTGCAGGTGGAAGTGGGAGATGTGTTCATTCAAGAGAGAGAGTATGTGTGTGTGTATATGCCCACCATGGTTCATGGCCAAGGTGAGCGCATGATCTCAGGCAGGTGCGTCCGGTCATGGCACGCACGCAGGCACACAAAAACGCACGAACGCCGTCGTGGCAGAAAAAAATAGTGGGTACCTGAGGAATCCAAAACCCTTGACCGCCCTCCACACGCGTCCCACGCGCATCAACAAGCTACCTAGTACTTGGACCACAAGTACTCTCGCTCCTTCCTCCGTCGGTCGCACTGCCCTGACACTTCCTCCCGTGGGTACGTTGCCTTTGAAGCAAGCTTGTGCTCTCTCGGATCCACCAGTCTCTTCATCGAATTCGAGATACATCTTGCACAGCTCCATTGATTCGGCTACCTCGACATCGACGTTGTGCAAAGGGGTAGTCACTGCTTGCAAAGGTACGTCCAACATACCGTCCTGCCGCTGCTGCGCTCTGCTCGTTTTGCCCCTGCTGGCCCCAGCATCGCCACCCTGTCAGCTGCGGCGCAGCCTGTCTTGTCTGTCTCGTCCGTGTGTCCGTCTCTCCGTCTCATCTGTCTCTCTTTGTCGCGGCGCCCTTCCCCCCGCCCCGGGAGGCCCACGACAAATCATTGGCAAGAGAGCAGGGAAGACGTCCCATCTGGCAAAGTCGTCCCAGCAAGTCGAGTGCAATTCGTTTTGCGGTTGCGTTGTCAAGTTGGCTGGACCTAGCCACGACTCATATTTCGTCTTCAAGAGGGCCGACACAGACACAGACGCAGACGCAGACGCAGACGCAGACGCAGACGCAGACGCAGACGCAGTCCCACATTTCACCAGACATTTCCTCGTCTGGTCTGGTCTGATTTGTCTGCTTCGCGGTCTTGTGGAGCACACCTTTCAGAGAGCCTTCAGCCCATTGGCTCGTGGACAGCTGTGTGCGTCCCACCCGGACCCACCACAGCTAAGATTTGAAGCAGGCTGCCAGCTGCCAGCTGCGCAAGCCAAGGTCCAACAGCAGCAGATTTACCAAGACTGGATCCGAGCTAATAAGCAGGACTAAGCAGGACTAAGCAGGCCTCCACCACGTCAATTACCTCGACCTGCCCAGTTCTCCAGGCGCAGAAACTTGTATCACGCAAACCCGTGGCTCTGCCTGTCCCATCGCACCAGACCAGACCCGAACCTCGGACCACCCGTGTAACTTTGACTTTGCCTCGCTGTCCACAGGACTTGTGAGGACCAGACTCGACGACTTTCTTCTGCGCCAGCTTTTTTTGCCGCAAGCACCAGAGCCAGCGGTGTTGCCAGTTGCCAGTCGCCAGTTGCAAGTTGCCAGTCGCCAGTCGCCAGTCGCCAGTCGCCAGTCGCCAAGTCACCCAAAGTCACCAGTTGCCCAGTCGCCAGTCGCCAGTCGCCAGCTGCGAGCTGCCAGCCGCCAAGTCACCCACTGGCCACGCGCTGCCATCCACGAAATTCGCCTCCTTCGCCTCTGGTGGGCAGAGTCAACTAGCAGCCAGCCTTGCCTTGCCTTGTGAGTATATACTATTTCTGCCTCTTCCTCGTCTCTTTTCTTTCTGCGGGCCTCGCTGCCGCGTCGCGCGTGCATCTCGGAGAGCCTCGTGAGTCTCGTGAGCCGGGTATGTACAATGTGCCTGGTACAATGCCGCTTACCACGGGCGAGCTTCGCGCGCGTCGCCAGCTTTTCCCGTCGAGCTCAGCCTCTGGCTGGCTACACCAGCCGCGTCGCTGCAGACAGACCCATGCTGGTGCCGAATGTTCCGCCTCGCAAACAAAGACTGGAACCTGCACGGCTTGTGTGCGCGCTCGCTCGTTCTGCCTTCTCGGTCTGCTCTGCGTGGCCGTTGCCGGTGCCTTGCCTTGCCTTGCCCTCCTCGCTCTCTTGCTTTCCTTCTCTATCGTCGGTGGTAAAAAAATAAAAAAAAAAAATACTGATGACATCTGCTCTCGTCGCATTTAGATCATGGAGCAGTGGCAGGTCGGCCCCGTGCCGGAGTACGTCTACTCCAACTCCACTCACCCGCCCAACGACATGCAGTAAGTAGCGACACCATTCTCGTTGTCTCTGGTACTTGAGCTACTTGGGCTGCTTCTGTTACTTGAAGCAACCTCGGCGCCCGTCAGTCCGCTTCATCAATCCATCGTCTCCATCGTCTCCATCGTCTCCATCGTCTCCATCGTCTCCATCAACTTCATCCCCCGTTGCTCTTCCCTTTCTTTCTTTCTTTCTTCTTTCCTTCTCCTCTGCCTTCCTTCCTTCCTCTGCCCTCCGTGCTTCTGTCCATTCCTCTGCCCATTCCCTCGTGTGTCCAGCAGACTTGCTTGTCACCCTACCACGCTTCACCTCATGACTGTGCAATCACTGTCGACACCGTCCTCAACATCAGCGACGGGGCGACAAACAGCTTCAGTCGCATTCCCGGCATACAAGACGCTCCTCAATGACCATGGCTAAAACCACCTGCGGTCACCCAAGGTGTCATGGCTGGGAAAGTTCTTGTGGGAATGTGCGAGCACCAGTCGCCGACACGCGGGCTTTTGGGTAGTGGACCGTGTTTTGCGTCCTTGTTGACGAGTGCTAACAGACATATGTCCGAAACAGCAACCACTCTTATCAGACAGACATGTCACGTCGGACTGATCAGCGTATGGAGTTTCCCTATGGTGCTCCTCAAGCTAGCTTGACGCCTCAGCAGCAGCAGCAGCAGCAGCAACCGCCTCAACAACCGCCGCCGCAGCAGCAGCAACATCATTCCACTCCTGTTCAACCACCAATGACTATTCCGCAGGCTTCCAATGCCCCTGGTGCTCAGCAGCAATCTCAAACCTCGACTCCGACGCAACAAGGTCGCCAGCGCAAGCGCCCTGCTCCCAATACTGCTCCCTCGCCAGCCACAGCAGCATCCGCCGTCCCTGCTGTCGCGGCCTCCCAGGTTCAACCACCGGTCCCAAACATTGTTGCTCCCCAAACGGCCCCCGTTGCTAGCGCTTCTTCTGCTGCTGCTGCTGCTGCTGCTCCTCCACCACCACCACCACCACAGCCACAGACGCCTGCACAGGATGCCATTGCTGCATCTGGGCAGCCTCCGGTTAAAAAGAGCAGGACCAACACACCCTGGACGCCTCAGGAAGAACTTAGGTTAAAACAGATGCGAGATGCCGGTAACAGCTGGGCGGAAATTGCTAAAGTATATTCCTTGCTCCCCCGGAAAACTATTGCACAGTTCTTGAGTTGTCTAACCCTATACTAGACGTTCCCCACCCGTACAGAGGGCTCGGTGAAGAAGCATTGGTACAAGGTAAGTTGCCTTCTTTTATGGTTCAGCAGGCAGAAAAAAAAAAGAAAAAGGAAGATAAGAAGAAGAAGAAGAAGAAGAAAGTTTGATGCTAACCCCCAGTCCAGGACATGCATTACGCCGAATTTGCCGAAGATGAGGTAAAGTCGCACATGGCATGCGTATGCACAATCTGCCGAATCGCCCCGACTGATTTTGATTGTTTACAGAGCCAAGCTTTGTTAAACGCCATCAAAGAGTACGAAAACAACAAGTGGAAAGTCATTGGCCAGAAGGTCGGCAAACCGGCCAAGGTAAATCAACTCTTAGTCGTATCGTCCTGTAAAGGGGTCACGACGGATAAAATGCTAATACAAATGCAACAGGCATGTGAACAGTACGCAAAGGAACATTTTCCAGGTACGTTTGTGGCAGCCAACGAGAGATGCACAAGCCGGTCTGGCGAAGGGGTAGGGGGGCTAATCTTGTTACAGATCTCTTTTTGAACAACAAGGGACGATAAGATCACGGCTCAATAAAAAAAACTTGAGTTGTGTACAAGGAGACATGAATTGTGTCGTCCTTGGTTCAGTTATGCCGAGGACCTACAGAAATCATTGTAACACGTTTTGGGCGCCTGCTGGGCCATATAATTTGATTTATTCGTCAAAGTGCCACCGGGCGACGAAACAAGTAGTCTTTTTTTTTTTTCCTGTTTTACAAAGGGTCACATGCGGACGAGCTATATAGCGTCCGCGATGCCGGCGAAGGAATGTCGATCGACGAGGTCAAGGCTTGGAAAAGAGGATATCAAAGATGGGCGAGGACGGGGATGAAGACCATTCAGACTATGCGGCATTGAGCGGTTTTCTTTGTTCTGTGTGTCTATTGGGTGTCCGCACGCTTGGTCTTTCTGTGTTTAGGCGGATCGTCTTCAGTTGTCGCGCTGGACATAAATGTTTGTTTGCGTGGAAAAAAACTTCGCGGGTATTGGTCTGGTTGATTTTGTGGGACGGCTCTTTTTTCTATCGTTAAGGTTAGGGAACTCAGGTGGGCAATATGACGGACATTGGACTATCGATCATTCCTTCCCTTGTTCAAAGTTACTGGTAGATGGTATTACGACAGCCCTTTCTTTGATAATGACTGTCGAACGAGGCTGGACATGGCTTAGTTACAGAAGGAGAAGGTGAGGCCTCTGGCATGTCGCTGTCGTCTTTTATTTATTTTTGTTTTATGTTGTTTACATGTTGATCTGGGCCACCGGTTCCGCGGAAACAAACACCGCGTTGAATGCGAAAAGGGGTAAAAGAAGAAGGAAAAAGAAAATGCTGCTGGGGGGGGGTTGAGTCATGCTCGAGCATGTTGCCGTAAACCTCTTCTTTGTCTGACTGGAACAGTACTTGCGATATGTATGTACCTCGACGGTAAATGCCAGAATGCTATTTCGTCTTTTGCGGTCTGATGGGACTTTAATCCTGAGCCTTGATCCCACATGCGTCGGGACGATTAACAAAAGGAAAGGGGTTCTGGTCCGGTCCGGTCCGGTCCGGTCTGGTCTGGTAGTACTTTGTACCTCCCCAGATCTCGTCCGGTCTGCTCATGCAGGAACTATTGACTTTGGGTCCAAGTACTCGTCCTATCAAATGTGTCTTGGGCTGGATTCTGGACCAACAAAAGAACGGTGCCTGTGCTATTTTGATGCGTGCAGCGTCGTCCCGCGGTCCTGCTCGGTCCCACGGCCGGCTAGCAAACGGGAATCGGCAGCTCAAGGCAGTATCCGACTTGGAACTTGTGCGGGACTCCTATTCTGAAAGCATGCCGCTTGTTGCATTGTACATTACTGGAGGTATGTACATAATGTGCGTGGGCATGTACATGAAGTCTCCCCACACGTCGTCCCGCTTGGATTGGCACCTTGGACGGATATATGCTTGTCGTTTTTCTGGTTAGGACGGTTCTCAGGCCTCGAAAAGCGACCGGGACGGACTGCAACGTGGCTTGTCTGACATTTCAGGTTGCTACTGGACGGACTACTTGTTGAGAGATGCTTGTTCACGATGGGCAGGTTCTGCAGCTCTTTGGGGGGATAGGTTGAGCTTTAGGTACCCCTATGTACAATGGTTTATACGCAGTTGAGAGTGAAAATATGACCCAAGTTATATGGCAAAATGTTCGGAATGACCTGAAGGCATTCTTGGGAGTAGTAGTTGTCCATTTAGTAGGCAAATCACTCCCAGTATCTCGGTCGTTTCGTCAGTTTAACTACAGGGTAAGTATGGTGTGTCGGATGCAAGACAAGTTTCTCCTAGTCCCAAAGTGCTTGGTTCAGAAACGACCCCACCTCAAGTGGAGCACCAGCATGGCGTCGGGCACTCTGCCGCAAAGGGCCCTTTTTTTTTTTTTTTTTTTTTTTTTTTAAATCAAGGTGACGATTTGTACATGACTTTTTTCGCCAGAATCTGCCCACGACACGCTCCGTCCGACAACCACAGCCCGACATTTGACGACGTTTTGACGATCATCTTGCTTTCTTTGTTTTTGTTCAATTCTTCTTTTCACCCTTTGCCTGAACAGAAAACTATGAAGCGCAAGCTCGATCAGAACGGGATTCCGTCCCCGCAGGAGACGGACACGAAGAAGCGTAGCAAGACGGAACCTTGTGGCGATGAGGAAGTCACATTTGCAGAACTCGGGCTGGATCCGCGCCTCGTGCAGGCTGTCGCCGAGCAGGGCTTTCTGAAGCCGACTCTTGTGCAGCGGCAAGCGATTCCGCTGGCCCTCAATGGGAAGGACGTTCTTTGCAAGTCCAAGACTGGATCGGGAAAGACGGCTGCCTATGTTCTTCCGCTGTTGAATGGGATTCTGAAGAAGAAAAGTGTATGTCCAGGATGTGAGGGTATTGATGATTGGGTTTCATCGCACTGCCTTTCTTTTTTTCCTTGACCCCCCAAATCAACATGAAGAAGAAGAAGAAGAAGAAGAATAGGAAAAAAAAAAATCACAATCCACCTTTCCGCTGACCTTGCAACATAGATTGATGCTACCCCCGTCACATCAGCTCTCATCCTCGTACCGACCCGCGAACTCGCCGACCAAGTCTTCAAAGTCATCGAACAATTCTCCTCGTTTTGTGCCAAAGAGGTCCGAGTCGTCAAGCTGACAGACAAATCCTCTGACGCCGTACAGCGGTCCTTGCTGTCCACATCCCCCGATATCGTCATCTCCACACCGGCGAGGGCGTGGTACAATGTCAAGTCCAACCAGTCTGCTCTGTCGCTGGAGAAGCTCACCCATTTGGTGCTGGATGAGGCGGACCTGCTGCTCTCGTATGGGTACGAGGAGGACCTCGAGAACCTGTCGTGGTCGATTCCCAAGGCGATTCAGACCATCATGATGAGCGCTACGCTTACGTCTGAGATTGATGCGCTCAAGAAGATTTTCTACCGTGATAACGCGCCGACGTTGCTGGATTTGGAGGAGCCTGATGCTGAAGGAGAAGGCGTGACGCAATTAGTGACAAAGTGAGTTTTCTCTTTCTCTCCCTTCCACCCTTCCTCTCTCCCTCCCTCTCTCCCTCACTCTCTTCCTTTCCTTTCCTTTTCTCTTACACCTGTCATGCTTGTCCCCTACCACCCCAGAAAGCAGACATGCTGAACTAATGCCATCAAAGATGTGGAGAGGACGAGAAATTTCTTTTGGCCTATATTATATTCAAGCTGCAGCTGGTCAAGGGCAAGTGCATCATTTTTGTCGGGGACGTTGACCGCTGCTACCGACTGAAGCTCTTTTTCGAACAATTTGGCATTCGCAGCTGTATTCTCAATTCGGAACTGCCCGTCAATTCCAGGATTCATGTTGTGGAGGAATTCAATCGCAACGTCTACGACATCATCATCGCGTCGGACGAAAAGGAGATTCTCGGCAACGAGGAAAGAGCCGACGAGGAGAAGGACGAGGAGGACGAGGAGGCCGCACAAAAGCAAGACAAAGAAGCCGATACCTCGAATGCCGAGCAAGTCAACAACAACAAGAAGAAGAAGAAGAAGCAAAAGGCATCCAAAAGGGACAAGGAGTATGGCGTCTCACGAGGGATCGACTTCAAAAACGTCGCCGCAGTCATCAACTTTGACCTGCCCACATCTGCCTCATCGTACACTCATCGCATCGGCCGCACGGCACGCGCCGGTAAAGCCGGCATGGCCTTGTCCTTTGTCGTACCCAAGGAACTGTTCCGAAAGCACATGCCTACCAGTATTGCGAGCGCGGAGAACGACGAGAAGGTCTTGGCGAGGATCACGAGACAGCAAGCCAAGAAGGGCAAGGAGATTAAGCCCTACAACTTCAACACGAAACAGGTGGAGGCGTTTCGGTATCGCATGAATGATGCGCTGCGTGCCGTCACCAAAGTGGCCGTGCGAGAGGCACGAACTCGCGAATTGCGCTCAGAACTTTTGAAGAGTGAGAAATTGAAGAGGTAAAGACTGACTGACACACACACACACACCAATTCCTGCCCAGCATGATTCCCACAGTCACTAGTCGGCCACGAAAGCCCTAACAATAATGAAATGACTAGATACTTTGAAGAAAACCCGACCGAGGTCAACCACCTCCGCCACGACGGCGAGTTGAGAACGGCAAGACAGCAAAGCCACCTGAAGCACGTCCCAGAGTACCTTCTCCCCAAGGAAGGCAAGCAGGCTCTGACGTCGGCCGAGATTGGATTCGTCCCGATGCGGAAATCGGGCAAACTACGCGGTCACCGCAAGGGGAAGACGTTTAAGCGTGGGGGGAGGAAGGGAGATCCGCTCAAGACGTTTAAAGCTCGACGAAAGACGAAGTAGGGGTGTTAAGGGTTGGATGTCTTTTTTTGTTTCTTTTCTTTTCTTTTTTTCTTTTTTAAATCTTTTTTTTGTTTCTAGAAGGAGGCGCGATATACGTTTAGGGATGATTCGAGGGGTTCCTGCGTGTATGTGCTGAAGTGTGTGTTTTGGAAAAATGTCGTGCAAGGTGTATGCAAGGGGGTGTACATACATATGTATGTATGCCTTTGGTGCCGAGGCCACGCCTCCGTACCTACTTCACCCATCCACATTATCCGGTGGGCTGCCGTCCCGAAAGACGGGTCCTTGGTGTTGTGGTTACATTCCTATAGAGGGAACTACCTGATGAGTAACTTCGAGATTCGTCCCTTTGACACCCTCGAGGCAAGCAAATTGTTCACGAAAAGCGTAGTAAAGTGAAAAGAAGGGCAACCAAGTGTGCAAGTCAATATTAGCATCATAAAAGTCCACCGACCGCGTGAGCACAAAGACGTGCGACACGCACCACCTACGTTCAATGTACAGCCCTCTTCGCAGCCAGCTGCGGTGAGACGTCTCTGGGATGTCCGGGGCTCGGTGGGCCTGCGACCTGGTTGGCGCCTCGGGACTGTCAAAGGGGGCTGCCGATTCTGCAAGGAGACGAGACGGGTGGTGGTGTTTGTTGTTGGTGGGCGTGGGGGAGGTGCGCATTCATGAGAATTTCCATGAGCGTGACTTGAGTATTGCAAGGACATTGACAACAGGTAGGACTCAATATATACAACAAATACAACAAATACAACAAACATTACCATGTATAGCCGCTGCAAAAAGAAGTTCACGTCCCGTCCATGTCAAGATAAGCCAACACTAGTTAACAAAAAAAAAAAAAGCAGCCATCTACAATGGACATATCAACATCACCAACATCCCAGATGCCATCTCGAACCCCATCCTCACCCCACTTCATGTATTCCAAATAACCACGCAAAAACACCCTTTCTTTTCCCCGAGGGCTCAACAAGCTCCGTCCACGCTCGCATAACACGCCTAAGCACAGCGGAGAGCAGACAGCAGACAAGTCACATGGGAGCGCCGTGCCATTTCGTATAAAATGTGATGACGCTACGGTAAACAGACTCTCAAATACGAGGGGCCTGTTTTTATTTTTATTTTCTTTCTTTATTTTATTTTCTTTCTTTATTTTTATTTTCTTTCTTTATTTTTATTTTTTTTTACTCTTCTCCTTTTCTTTTGTCTTCTTCTCAATCTTTTTTTTTTCTAAGCAGACCACCCTCGGATTCGTCAGTCAGAATTGAGTCAATGGTACGTACCGTGTGTGCTTGTCGAGGCACTGGGTGGAGATGGGTCAGCCCAGTGGGGCAGCGCCTTGCGTCGAATGATTCAATGTTGGCCCGAGTGGCCATGGATACTTATTCTCCCCGCAGCCTTGGACAAGGGTCTGGATGCGATGCCGGGATTTGTCCATCTTTCCTTGTCTTTCCTCTTCATCATCATCATCATCATCTTCTTCTTTTTTATTTTTTATTTTTTTTTATTTTTTTTTCTTTCCGTTTCTATAATGAATTTCGTCCATTACCTTCCCTTCTCCTTGATTAGCTTCCACAACGGCGGTGGCTGTGCCCTTTTGGGACGAGCCGTTGAACACGCAGCGATAACTCGCGCAAAATGGGCATCAATGGCCGACGCCACCCACGCCACGACAATACGACCCGCACGGGCATTTCCCAGGCCAAGACGACGGCGCGTGGAATGAAATCATTGATCATCATCGATTCAATCACTCATGTCCACATTGAATTTGCCAGTGGTCCTGGTGCGTGTGGTGCGTGGCGCAGAGGCACGAGCCTGGGGGCGGGATCCGCCGGGCGAAGGAAGCAAAAAAATTGCCGTTGGCGGCAAGCAAGGAGGAAGCAAATCTGATACTTGTAATCTGATACTTGCCCGAGCGAAAACAACAAGCAAACAATCGAGGTGCGCGGAGCAGCTGGCAGCAGCAGAGCAGGGGGGGGGGGGGCGATGGTGGACGCGGACCGACAGGGTCGCCGGCAATGATGTTCCCTTTCTCCACGGGAGCTGTCATGTCTGCTGCATCTGCTGCTGCATCTGTCTGCTTCACGCTTCATGGTAATGGTTCGTCCCATCATTGTCTCATTGTCTGGTTGCGCATGTGGTTTGCAGGTTCAGCGCGTCCTGCAGCGTCCTGCAGCGTCGGGGACCTGCGCCAAGTACCTGGTACCGCGTAGGAACCCATCGTCAGCGTCACTCGTGCATCGTGGCCCGAGACTAGCATCTGGCCGTTTGTGCTGCAGACTCGAGTGATTCATCAACGTTGGTCTCACCGTCTCACCCAGCCGTTCCGATCCAAGGTCGATGGTGCAGATTAGTACTCTGTAGTAAGTATCCAAGTACCTACCTGTGTACCTGGTACTCACGTAACTGGGTAGGTCTGCAGGAGGCATCTTCTGAAGTACCTACCTACTACCTACCTACCTAAGTACTAGGTAGGTACCTAGTACCCAGAACTAGGCACGTACTTCTTACAGCAAACTGCGTCGTTCCATGCAAGTAATAACATTGAACCAACATGGCCCAATGCTGTGCACATCCAACGCCAGGTAAGTACCTGGTATCTACCTCGTACCGGATTACATACAGGTATGGCCTGGCCACAAGCTGCCTTGGTCTGGACAACCAGGCGGCTTTTTGTCTTACTCTCGCTCCATTCCGCCACTGCCTCGTCTTGCCGATTTTGTTTTTTTCGTCTTCCTTTTCCTCGGGCACGGTCTGCTCGAGTTTTGCATTCCTCACGTGCTTCTTTTTTTTTTGTCGTCACCCACACAGCCGGCGAGACAAACAACAACAACAATAAAGGAAGGAGAAGGAAAAAAAGAAAAAAAGAAAGAAAACCAGCCCAGCTTTCCGTAACCCTCTTTGCTTCTCGTGAGCGGCTCCGCGGGGAAGCTTGACCGTCTTGGCTGTTACTCTCGTTTTTTTTTTTTTTAATTCTCGCCGACGACTTCACTCGCTTTTCAGAGTCGAACTGAACAGTTGTGCTCTCATCTTTGGCTCGTTATCTCGGGTGCTCCTCAGCACATTGCATCGCCCTCGTCCACGTCGACCAAGAAGTTCATTCTTTTCTTTTTTGATCCCATCGAATATTTCCCTTGTCTTCTTGGCCCCAAGACTCGATATATCAGATCGAAACTACACATCGTTTCTAGCCCCGTGTGCCACGATCCCGAACCCCAAAATCATCCGCTCATCATCACAAACATGCTTGCATCGGCCGCCGTCGCCGCCCTGTTGGGGGCTTGCTCGGTCCTGGCCGCAAAGTGCACTCTCGACAATAAATGCCCACAGGATTCGCCCTGTTGCTCACGTAAGTTCCCCCTTGCCCCTTAAAAAAAAAAAAAAAAACCGGCCTTTTACTCGTGACATGCATTGGAAACCCACCACGTACGGCAGCTGACACAGATGCGCAGAATATGGCGAATGTGGTATTGGTGCATATTGCCTTGGTGGCTGCGATCCCCGCATGTCGTACAACTTGTCGTCGTGTGTTCCCGCGCCCGTTTGCACAGACCGAACCACCAAGTTCACCAACCTGGACAGCATTGTCGACATCAGCGAGTACTTGGGCGACTCGAGCAAAAAGGATTGGGTTGCCCAGGGAGAGCCTGCGTATCGGGACGGAAGCGTGCTGCTGACCATGCCCAAGAACAGCGTCGGGACCGTCCTCGCGTCCACCACGTACATGTGGTACGGAAACGTCAAGGCCAGATTCAAGACGGCTCGCGGTCAGGGGGTTGTGACGGCCTTTATCCTGCTCTCGGACGTCAAGGATGAGATCGACTACGAATTCGTCGGCGTTGATCTGGGGGCCGCGCAGACCAACTATTACTTCCAGGGCATCACCAACTATCACAACGCCGCCAACGTCACCCTGTCGGACACTTTTCAGAATTTCCACGAGTACGAGCTTCGGTGGACGCCCGACAAGATTGAGTGGCTCGTCGACGGCAAGGTCGGTCGCACCAAGCTGCGCAAGGACACGTGGAACGAGACGTCGCAGAGCTGGATGTATCCCCAGACGCCAGCGCGTGTCCAGCTCTCCGTCTGGCCCGGCGGCGCGGCGACCAATGCAAAGGGGACCATCGACTGGGCCGGTGGTCCCATTGACTGGAATGCGCCGGATATCAAGAACGTCGGCTACTTCTACGCCGCCTTTGCCGAGGTCAGCATGGAATGCTACGGCGCAAAGAACGCCCCCGGCACCAACAAGAACAAGAGCTACACATATAGCAGCATCAAGGCCACCGACGACACCGTCCTTGATGGCAATGGAGACACCGTCCTCGGCTCGTTTGAAGGCACCGGCTTCGACATGAAGACCAAGGACAAGCCATCTGCGTCCCAAAGCGGCACTTCTCCCAAGAAGACGGCAGCAACCATTCCCGGCGGCAGCAATGGCGCTACCGGCCAAGACCACAGTGGGAACAATGGCAACAGCGGTGGCAACCCGGGAGGCGGCTCGGGCGGCTCGGGCGGCTCGGGCGGCAATGGTGACTCCGGCTCGATCAGCAACTGTCCACCCAGCTCCTTCAGCCAGGACTGCAGCAAGGGCGGAGCCAGTAACAAGAATGACAAAGGAGACAGCGGCAAGAGTGACGGCAGCAAGGCGAGCACCAGCGCACTGGCCATGCTTGTCGCGGGAATGGCATTGTTGTCGTGGCTAGGAGTGTGAGCGTGTGGCCTGCTTTTCTTGCTTTATTTTCTTTTTCTTTTTCTTTTTTATTTCTTTTTTATTTTATTTTTTCTTCTTTCTTCTTTATCTTTTTCTCCTTTTCTTTATTATTTTATCTTTCTTCTTTTCTTTTTTCTTTTCTTTTTCTTTTTTCTTTTCTTTTTCTTTTTCTTTTTTTTCTTCTCCTTTTTTCTTCTTTCTTTCCCCTTTCTAGGCGTACATCTTCCTCCTTTCTCCCATGTTCTTCTCTTTTCACTGGGAGAAATCGGCGCAAACAGGTGTTATCATGGCTGGACACATAATTTACTGCGATATGCATCCGGGTGGTCCATCATTCTTTTCTACACAACCACGGCGTCCCGTTGTCACTTCCCGCAATGACCTGTTCAGTTTGTGCGATGTTGAAGTGGACGTGTTTTTTTTCTGTCTTTTGTCACTTTTAGCACAAGCCCAGCCGTCTTTTGGACACGTATTGTACCACACGGCTGGTTTGCGCCTTGTATGTAATTGAAGGGGGTGGGGGGGGGGGGAGACGCAAGATGTAATTCGAGATGTGATTGCCAGTGGCTGGCCTCTACCATGAGTGGAGGTGCACACTGGACGCCGGACACGCTGGTTGTTCCTGTCCTGATAACAGGACGCAGTGCGGTTCGTGAGTTGATGGATTTTGATGCGACTGTGTGTCTGTGTATCAAGCGGTGTCGTACGTGTGAACAAAGAGCTCACGATTATGTCGTGGCCACGAACGCGGTAGTTGATAGCTGCGGGGACGCGAAAGCAGATATACTCGGGGTGCATTGGCGATAAGAGTGCAAGTCGGCGGTGCGGAGCTGGAGTTGGCTGTCTATATTATAGCTTTGGGAAGACTTTTCTGTTTTTATTATTTTTATTATTTTTATTATTTTTATTATTTTTATTATTTTTATTATTTTTATTATTTTTATTATTTTTATTATTTTTATTATTTTTATTAT
>SRPW01000673.1:0-17219 GCA_018360225.1 Claviceps pusilla | reverse complement strand
TTTTTGGCTAAAAAGAAGAACCAGTTCACCACCCGTATCCCAAAACCAGAAAATGGAAGGCGGCGCTGACAACCACCCGAGACCTCAAATAATACAGCCCCTAAGAATCGAGCTTCCGCATCAAATCGAAGGCGTAGTATTTGAAGGGTCGGAGATAGAAAGCATCGGAATGGCTGATCATGCGCGATGCATGCCTAACAGTAAAGGCATGAAAATCTATTTCTCCGTTAGCATATCTTGATCTGGAAACAGTCTTAGGCTCCTTGAGGACGAACCAAGACTAGTAAGTCGAGGGAAACATTGAAAATATCTGAAAGACATGTACTGAGTCTTGGACAGGGACGTGGCAGAAGTCTCCGAGGTTAGATCGAGACGGCCTGTACAATGCAACGGCCAGGTCGCGACGAAACCTGTCTTTAGTGAACGTATTTCAGTATGGAGAGCTATCTCGAATTTCGTCACACGTCTGTTGATCATCAGATCGTTTTGCCTGGCCGCAAGCACGAATGCCTCCCTGCCTGCAGCTACAGATCCAAAGGTTGCATCTTTTCAAAATAAGACATGTGACCGGCAAGAAGCAGAGTGGACGAGATACAAAAGGCATGCTATACATTTCTATGAAAGAAGCACGTCTCGGCTTGAAAGAATAAATACGAACGGCTGAACTCGACAAGAGCAAGCAACTTGGGCCGGTAAGTTGCAAGTAAAATGGCTCCAATTCGCGCAAGCACACCAAGCATCATATCGAGAAAAATGTTGCCATGCTCGGTTTTCGGTATCCGCTGAAGCAAGAGCTTTGAGCGATTTGTAAAAACTCAAAAATGAAGTAGGCGAAAGAGTTTCCCACATCAGCCAGTCCAGTCAGAAGCAGCTTGCCGCTATCCAGAGTCCAGGCCCAGGTACCACAAGCTCAATGCATGAGGACGTGGCGAACAAGTCCAAAGCCCGCGGGAAACTCCATGCTCGACATATAGTTCCAAGGGCAGGCTTTGCACAGGATGAAGGCACGTGAATGGCCGCAATATGGACGCCAAAGTGGAAAAAAGCCGCGACTCGAGTGAACAGCCTTGAGTCAATATCCGAGATTTGATGAAGGGAATGTGAGAAATCCTCTGTATACCTGAAATATAAGGCCAGAATCCCTACCAAAAATCGACTAGCGTGCGTCCAAGACCCTTCTTTGGCTCGGTTACCCCACCTTTGTGTGTGTGGCTGATCAAAGCGAGTGCGTGAGAAAAAAGTCTGGTTCTAAGAGTGGCCCGGGAAAAAAAAATCACAATTTTTTTTGGCTGGCGGACCAAAAGAATTTCTACACCGATAAACCCCACTACCATTTTGTCCGCCTCTCCTTCTTCTCCTTCTCTCTTCTCCCGCATCGTCTTGCAGTCGTTTTCGACACCCGACAATATCTCTCCCTCCCTTCCTTGTCACACATATCTCAACATGGCGGAAGAAGTTTACGACGGTGCCATTGGTATCGATTTGGGTGCGTACCATTATCTCATGTTCCTCGACCAAAGTTGTGGTTCCGTCATCACGCCGAGATTGTTGTCGCCGTCTGCGGATTCCTTATCCTCCAGCCTCGCAATCCAGGAAGATTTTTTTTTGTCCTATCGCGCCTCTCGACAGAGATCTTCGAAACGCTGACCTTTGTTCACAGGTACCACCTACTCTTGTGTGGCTACCTACGAGGGTACCAATGTTGAGATCATTGCCAACGAGCAGGGTTCTTTCACCACGCCTTCATTCGTTTCCTTCACTGACAAGGAGCGTCTGATTGGTGATGCTGCCAAGAACAATGCTGCTATGAACCCCAAGAATACCGTCTTCGATGCCAAGTGAGTGCTCAATCTATGGAAACAAATCGCCTCCCGTCAATTGCGATTGCCGTGATGGCAGCCTCGCTAGAGAAGATTTTTTTTTCATGTTTTTACCCAAGACGTAACTAACGTGTTGGCCATAGGCGTCTGATTGGTCGCCGCTTCGATGACCCTACTGTCAAGAAGGACATGGAGTCATGGCCCTTCGCCATCGTCGATGACAACGGACAGCCCAAGATTGAGGTCGAATACCTCGGCGAGAAGAAGCAGTTCTCCGCTCAGGAGATCTCCGCCATGGTGCTCCTCAAGGTACGAATGAACCACACGCTCTGCGTCGTGTTGAATCTCCACAATCCTCTTGACCCTCTAGGCGAAAGAAAAAAAGCCACCAGCAGCGGTCAAATACTGACTTATTTGTAAAGATGAAAGAGATCGCCGAGACCAAACTTGGCAAGAAGGTCGAGAAGGCCGTCATCACTGTCCCCGCCTACTTCAACGACAACCAGCGTCAGGCTACCAAGGACGCCGGTGCCATTGCCGGCCTCAACGTCCTCCGTATCATCAACGAGCCTACCGCTGCCGCCATCGCCTATGGCTTAGGCTCAGGCAAGTCTGACAAGGAGCGCAACGTCCTGATCTACGATCTTGGTGGTGGTACTTTCGATGTGTCGCTTCTTAACATCCAGGGTGGTGTCTTCACTGTCAAGGCCACTGCTGGTGACACCCACTTGGGTGGTCAGGATTTCGACACCAACCTGCTCGACCACTGCAAGAAGGAGTTCACTCGCAAGACCAAGAAGGACCTGAGCGGTGACGCCCGTGCCCTGCGAAGACTCCGAACTGCTTGCGAGCGTGCCAAGCGTACCTTGTCCAGCGGTGCTCAGGCCACCATTGAAATCGACTCTCTCTTCGATGGTGAGGATTTCACCATGGCCATTACCCGTGCTCGTTTCGAAGACTTGAACGCCAAGGCTTTCTCTGGCACTCTCGAGCCTGTTGCCCAAGTTCTCAAGGATGCCAACATTGAGAAGTCCAAGGTCGATGAGATTGTCTTGGTTGGTGGTTCTACCCGTATTCCCAAGATCCAGAAGCTTCTGTCCGAGTTCTTCGACGGCAAGAAGCTCGAGAAGAGCATCAACCCCGATGAGGCCGTTGCCTACGGTGCTGCTGTTCAGGCCGGTATTCTTTCCGGCAAGGCCACCTCGGCCG
Source organism: Claviceps pusilla (assembly GCA_018360225.1). Taxonomy (NCBI): domain Eukaryota; kingdom Fungi; phylum Ascomycota; class Sordariomycetes; order Hypocreales; family Clavicipitaceae; genus Claviceps; species Claviceps pusilla. The sequence goes on along the minus strand of SRPW01000673.1, from coordinate 14,190 downwards.
AGACCTCTGACCTTCTTCTGCTCGATGTCTGCCCTCTCTCACTTGGTGTCGCCATGGAGGGCAACATTTTCGCCGTCGTTCTGCCCCGAGGCACTACTGTTCCCTCAATCAAGAAGAGGTTAGTTTTCCGTAGCGAGAGCCTTTGTCTTTTTGCCAAACATTTCTTTCGCGCAGCATATTTCTATTCAAACGAAATTTGGCTCTTCCTATTATTACTTGAGATTTCAGCATCATTAAAAAATCAGTCACTAACAATGCTTTCACAGAACATTCACCACTGTTGCCGACAACCAACAGACGGTCCAGTTCCCCGTCTACCAAGGTGAACGTGTCAACTGTGAGGACAACACTTCTCTGGGCGAGTTCACCCTGGCTCCTATCCCCCCCATGCGTGCGGGCGAGGCTGTCCTTGAGTGTATCTTCGAGGTCGATGTCAACGGTATCCTGAAGGTCACTGCCACCGAGAAGACCTCTGGCCGCAGCGCCAACATCACCATTGCCAACTCTGTCGGCAAGATGTCCACTGCCGAGATTGAGAAGATGATCTCAGATGCTGAGGCCTTCAAGAGCAACGACGAGGCCTTCAGCAAGCGATTCGAGGCCAAGCAGCAGCTCGAGTCCTACATTGGCCGTGTTGAGGAGATCGTCACCGACCCCACTCTGTCTCTCAAGCTCAAGCGTGGCCAGAAGGAGAAGATCGAGCAGACCATCTCCGAGGCTATGGCCACTCTCGAGATCACGGACAGCTCTGCTGAGGATCTCAAGAAGCAGGAGCTGGCTCTCAAGCGCCTTGTCACCAAGGCTATGTCCTCCCGATAAATGCACTTACCTATCAATACAGAAATAAAAAGGGTCAGTGATGGAAGGGGAGTTGATCATGATGACGATTCCGAAAAGTTGGGTTGAAGAGCAGGATGGCGTTGTATTCAAGCGGTGGCTCTTGCATCTTAAAAGAATTTTGATGGAGGAGAATACCCATTTAGGGCGTCTATACTGGATCTCGAAACAAGGATTGGGTGTTATGACGACATAGTCTCTAGGGGGACCTTATATATCATTTCCTTTGTCTTTTTTTCCTTTATCTCATTTTTTTTTCATATTTTCCCGGATCTGCGGACATTCAGAGTAAACAGACAGAGTTATGGGGATGAAACGAAAGCACTGTCCAGAACAGTTCTGCGAAGCTGCAAGAAAAGTTTTCTTTTTCCACTCCCGAGCCCACTTTGGAGGCTCGGCTGAAGAACGATCAAATGGCTGCATAATTTGAGGGTGCCTGACCTGACGATTGTGCGAGGGAAGGAGCGGCCCCATGAATTGAGAATAGACTCGGTAGAACGGAAAATACGATGACAAATGAACCATTATCATCACGTCCGACATGCAAATGTGTGTGTGTGTGTGGATGAATCTGCCTACGTTGTACAATGTGTGTATTGCCAGCGGTATTTACCAGTGCTTCTGGCTATGGTAAGACTGGAGTGATGACAAGCAAGAACTGGAGCTGTGGGCGGGTAAACCTTGGATATTGCAATGTTCAATGTTGTCATGGCCGCTTTTGCCATGGGCGATGACTAATTAAGTAAATGAGGATGAAGACGGGCATGTCGCATGACCCGCACATGACATGGCCTTGTTCTACATAGCTATTTCTATCTCATTAGCCAAATTAGACAAGACACATCGGATTCTAGACACCACGACCAATATTCATCTTCCCGCCCCTGGGAATTCATCCATGCCAACCCACATTCTCGATCTGCCCGTCGACATCATCGCCCTCATTCTAAGTCCCCTCCTCGTGCAAGCAGATCCCATTCCGCTCTGCCCATGCGGCCACCTCCCCAACAGCAGCCGCACCACAAGCCTCTCTCTCGGCCCCATCCTGCCCATCCTGCTCATCCACCCGGCCATACACGCCATTGCAGCACCGCTGTTCTACCAGGGAAACACGTTTGTTCTGGATCTCAGGGGAAAGCATGGCCCGCATGTACGGCGCTGTCTGGACGAGTTGGCCGGGGAGAAGGAGGATGAGGCGGCGCGTGCGGATCCGCGCAGATGGCTAGACGGGCCGGAGGACGATGGGATCCTCCACCGCACGAGGGATTTGTTGACGGTGAGGCCTGCGCTGCGGAGGATACGATGTCTTGAGATGAGAGTGGTCAAGCTTCGCGCCTGGGTCGAGAATCTGATTGTGCCGCTTGTCAAGGATATGATTGTGAGTGGAGGTCTCGCGGAGCTGTTCGTCAAGATATACGCTACGTCTGCTTCTGCGTCTGCTTCTGCGTCTGCTGCCGCTCCCTCTGTTGCTTCCGAAAGCACCATGGCACATGATTCTGCCAGCCGGGATAGTTCTTCGGCAACACGGCCCTCTGGGGAGATGCATGCCGTCCTGGATGCCAGCCGCAGCGTATTTACTCGTCCGCCGCTCGCCGGACTGCTCGCCGCGCTGAGCGATCCGTACTTACGGACCGCCCGGTTATGGGTCTCCGGGACGGCGGCACATAGGGCTTGGCAGCCATTTCGGATGCCGCGCTCGGTGGAAGCGAGGCGTGTTGGGGAGGCGGCCGGCGCGGCGGATGGCGATTTGGTGGAGATTGACTGGGGGACTATCGTGAGCATGCTTGATCCGGAAGGCAGGGAAAAGGCTGTCATGATCAGTTGGTAGTTGATAACGTTGTTTTGCAGTTCGCAATGCGCTTGGGTCTCGCATGCGTACCATGAGCGATACATTCTTTCTGCAAGCATGCCCTTCATCCAGATAAGCATTGCAGCAACAAATCCTCGACCATCATCGGCAGCCTAGCCCAGATATATGATGTTCTTGCCGCTGGTAAGTCTACGTCTGGTGCCCCCACGAGACGGATCATGTCTTGGAAGCTATGGGAGACAACGCCGGAATCAGATGTACATTTTATGGGCTGTTTGGTGTGCCGGTAGAGTATATCGAGCGACTTGGCAGGTGAAGTCGTTCTATGAAGGCGTCTAAGTGAGCCTTTCTGTCTTATTTTTGCCCTCCTTTTATTGTTATTTTCATTTTCTCTGCGGGCTCTTCTCATCTCCACATTGGAAAATATTGTGTGGGATTCGATTTCACTTTTGCAATACCGTCAGCTCGTCATCGGCCATGAGCTATAACTACTGGGTATCTTATCTAGTCATTTGGTCGCATCACACGGACCAGGTCCTCCATTCCATGGGATACATTTCGTTCGTTCTTTTTTTCTTTTTCACAGAGTTATTCAAAGCAGAATTTCGAGATATAGATCTACACATACGCTGACATAATGTTGACATTTTCCGCAATACAGAATAATCTACGTCGATACCACAGCAGAATGGCATAATCCGTCCATCTTGATTCTGCGGTGAGACATCCAGCTCTCATTCATACGCACGACCAATGTCGGGGGATCTCGCGTTCCTGCATCATTTGCTGGGTCATCTGGTTTGTTACCTATTCGTTGTAGGATTCGCACTCTTTCGAGAAAGTTCATGATGGACGGATTGAGTGTTTTGCTGTTGAACGAAGTTAATAGGTCAATGCTGGACTCACAGATCATCGATCCCCTCGAGTTTCGTTTGCTTGCTTCGTTTGCTTGCTAGAAGAACCGTGTGTCTATCTGATCTGATGCATTTGTTGGGATATTCGATGACTTTCTATTCGATACCTATTGTCTGCCCACTAGGTAGGTAGGTACCTTCCTACTTAGTGCAGATCTCTAGAACGTAAAATTGCATCGTCATTATTGCGTCTTGTCGTTTCCGCGTAGCGTCTCCCGACGTTAATAAAGGCAGGCGCAACTCACCACAGCCAAGCACGGGCAGAACAGATTCAACCAAATTTTCCCGCCACCCTTCTTTTCTCGCTCTCCCCGCCTTTTCCAAAACCAACAACGATAACATCGTCCCCATCCCAGTCCTTAACTCGTTGCTCACTGTCAGACATATCGGGGTCATGGGTAGTGAAAATCCAGAGTTCCTTAGGGAGCTCCACAGCGATCTGTCGAGAAAGTACAAGGCGCATAGTCAGGCGATTGAACGCATTTGGCGTTCTCTTGATGGACCTCAGCGTGCCAAGTGCCTCAAGGCTGGCGCGGCTGATGGCGTTGTCCTGCGACACTCGGCCGACGTGTCCCTGGGGAATGTGTACAAGATTGTGCCGGAAGTGAACCTTCGCGATGTCGCCGAACCAGAGTCTGACTACCTGCTGCATCACCTCAAACACCGAGCTACGGTCCCCCTTTCACGTCAGTATTGCGATGGTGTAGACGGAGAATTGGGTGACCATGGCTTTATTTGCAAGATGATGGCTCGGACGGGACTCCGTGCCGCAAATGAATACAAAAACTGTTACACTCTGTTCTATGACGACGAGAAATACGGAGATTCCATCAGGATCGCGCCTCAGCACAGTCGGGAGGTTCTGTCCCAGCTCGCGCCGGCGATTCGTCGTCAATTGATCGTGCCTCGAGCCGTGGGCGAGTTGATTCTCACAAGACAGACCACCATCTTACAGGTGCTCAATATACTCATACAGGACATACTGGAAGCTGGGTCAGATGACAAACGCCAGAAAAGGGCTCCCAGGAAGACAGCCAAACCGGCGCCGCAAGCACTTCCACAGCTCACTTCTGCTCATGGACAGCCTAAATTGACAATGTCAGACATTATAGCCAATGCGCAGGAACAACAGTTCTCCCTTGAGGATGATGTAGAGCTAGTGTTGACGGAGCCTGTTGTCCTTGCTCATGCAGTCAATCTTCGATTTTTCACCCAGCCAGAGCTTGTGGCTGATGAGAAAGGCCGGAGGGCTCCTGCCTACACGGACAAATACATCAGTCCAGTGTTTTGCGAGACGATACAAGACGCAATCAAAGGCGCCTCGATATGGTCCTATATCAATCATCTTTTGCAGCACCTACAAGGCCCTGCTCTGGACAGAGCTTACCGCATCATCATGCAGCAAGAGTTGGTCAATGCCTACCACATTGAATATACTCGTGCACAAAGGAATTTTAAGCGTTTTGTGCAGGTGCACTCGGGCGCGAAATGGTTCAAAAGAATCGTGAATGCACAAGAACCAGACGGTACGGCACGAGTGTTGCTCAAGGGGAATGACATCCAAAACTTGTTTGGAACGGACACGCAGCTTTACTATGTCTTGCGCCTCTGTCAACCCGAGACCAATCCCTCCAAGGCCAAGGAATGGATGGGAAAATTGAGCGACCTGCATCGAAATCACCCGGCTGAGAAGGAGAGGCTGCACGAGACAGAGGTTGATGGGCTTGCAGACCTGGCTGTTATCATTGCATTCATTCAAGACATTACGTCGGCAATGTCACTGCCTCCGGTTTCACGAAAACAAGGACAGACCTTGACACGTAAATTGCAGGAGCTGGACATGGGCCTTGCGCAAGTCAAGACGGGCGTCGATGTGCGGGATTTCGCCGCTCCAATTGACCACTTACTCGAGGACGGAATGGCTGCGGGGGCCTTGAAGTCATTGGATGAATATTGTTGCAATGCGCTCGGTGCAACCATGAGTGCTGCGTATCAGAAGCTGATCTCGGAATGTGTCACTGAAGTCGGCCAACGGTACCAACAGGTCAAGACGCAGACTGAGCAAAGTAACATCAAGTCTTGTCCGCCATTTTCTCAAACGGAAGAATCGACAGGTTTCTCAATCCAACCACGACCTGGAAAGAGAAAGGGAAAGGAGAAGAGAAAGAACAAGGAGAAGGAAAAGGAGCATGGGGCTGAAGCAGCTGTCTTTGGCGAAGCGAAAGACGCATCGCCAACCGGTGCATCGACGGCGACGGCGACGTCGACGTCGACGCCTACGCCTGTACACGATGAACCGCCTCCCAAAGCATCCACGCTTCAAGTCAAAGCAGCAACGGCCCAACTCTTCAGGAGCATCTTTCAAAAGTCGCAGGCGCGTGGAGCGGTAAGCTGGGATGCTTTCGAATCCGCCATGGCCAATGTGGGCTTTTCTGTTGTGCCCAAGTTTGGGTCCGTCATTACGTTTCTTCCTCCGAGTGCCATGCAGGTCAAGAAACCCATGACGATCCACAGGCCACACACGGCGCAGATAGAGGGTTACAGACTGCTTCTCATAGCGAAACGGCTGGGACGTATTTATGGATGGAAGGAAGAGACGTTTCAAGAGGCTTGATGGAAGCATGCTACTTGAGCAGTTTGGTGCTGGGGTATTTGCTGTCCAAAATGGACGAGGAAAGAAGAGATGCTTGATGAATGGTGCTATATGTAGGCAGTTTGATGTTGCGGTATTTGCTGTACAGTGAAAAAAAAAAAAAGTACGAAAGAAAAAGGGGAAACAAGTTCCACAGAAGAAATAGAAATACGTCGGCGTGACAAAACCCCCCTCCCCTGGGCCCTCGGGGAACCTTGCCGTGCTGATCTGTCTCGCATAAGCACCGATCGTTGGTGCCAACGAAAGAAAATAACCTTAACTCGACACAACCACGGCGGATGGCATGAAACACGGAAAAAGCCAAGAGTCTGGTGCAGAGGCGAAGTGCGAAATGCGAAATGCGAATGGTCAGACGGAGTGACATTGCGCAGTACAGGTACAGGGGTAACTGTGAAGTAGTACTGCGGTACATGTGCATGTGCATGTGCATACGTGTACAATAGAACCCCTGTTTGATTTTACAGCAGTACATGACCAGGGAGAGCTTATCCAATGATACAGCATGGCGCAGCGCCACCTACACCTATAGAGTACTCTAGTGAATGTGATAAGTAATAGTAAAAAAAAGTCTCTTTTAGGTAGGTGGCGCTGATGGCGCTGGGTGGCGTAAGTACGGTTGTAAAATCATTCAGGGTCTGTACTGTACGAGCGCCCGCTGCACCCCAGGAAGCAACTGCCGATCGAATGAATCACCGAGTGGGGGTTTTCTGGCTCGCAAACTCGACTTGCAAACAAGACCACCAACAAGCTCACAGAATCAGGCTCCAAAGAGCGTCTGGTCCAGCATCAATGCAGCTGAAGCCTGGACCGCCAGCGAAAACGAACCGCCTTGTTATGTTGGTCTCACTCGTCCCTTGGCGTAAACCTGCTCAGTGCTCCCTCACCATGTCGTTCTGCACACGAGATTTGCTGCAACCCCTCACTTACTCACCCCACTCACATTCACACTCACGCACTTGTTCACTCAATGCCTGATTCAACCCAACCAAAATTCTTCTGCCCAGCAATCTCGCTTTACGTACATGAGAAGACAACCAAAAAAAAAAAAAAATACATGTCGTCACGAGGCTACTATGGACATGCACAATCGCCATAAACGAGGCCATACAGCTTCGTCATCTCATACAAGTGTACATGTTTTTTTTTTCTCGCAAAGCGCGCCTTGACTGAAGAGTATGATGCATAGCGCTTGACGCGACTATCTGCGTCGGTGAAACTGAGAGTGCGGGCGCGAGTGAGGGTTGTGATGTGGCTTTACTTGTTCATCTTGTGATTGTGAAATGGATGTTGTTGTGAGTGAGTGAGTGAGTGAATGCGAGTGAGTGAATGCGAGTGAGCGTGAGTGAGTATGGGCGGGGTGATGTGTGCGGGCGCGAGTGAGCGTGAGTGGGTGTGAGTATGAGTGCGTACAAGTGTGAGTGAGTGTGAGTGAGTGTGAGTGCAAGTGAGTGCGAGTATGGGTAGGGATAAGTATAACCATCAAATCGGGCGACTTGTGTATGAGGAAACCTTTCGAGGAGGCCTCGCCAGTGCCTCGATTCGAAACACTACGTGAGGAATGCTCTCGATGCGCAAAAGAGTGACGAGTATACAGTAGCAGATTGCCTTCTTCCACAATTCATCAACACTCAAAAGGAAAGCAAGCACCCAGGGTAAAGAAAATACACGTAAGACTCGGATAAAAACAGCTCGTCAAGTAAACGGACAACCCACAAAGCCTGAATAATCTCTACACAGGGTTGTAACATACAGAAGGATTCGTGCGGCTCATATTAAACAAGGGCCGTAAACTCAAGCTCCGAGGCAAAATCCGTCATGCCAAAGTCCAAGATCATCTTCCCAACAGCCGATACAAAACGTAAAAATTTGGATGAGAACGAGTCGTCCCTTCCTTACACATTTCGCCGGGGCGGTCGGTCCAAGGTTCGTCGAACATATGATCGCACAGCTCTCTTGGCGTCCATTGCCCATCGCTTCACGCGGTTCGCCATCCAATCTGGTTTTCCTTTGTTGGATCTACTTGTGTGGTTGGCATGAACGGTCATATTTGTTTCCGAGTCTTTCGACGCCATGACAATCGAAATATGGCTTTCGCTGTGTGCCAACTCTCCAGACTTCTCGTCTTTCTTCGCCGAGCTTAATGACTCGACGAGACGCAAGCGAAACATGGACATCTTTTTGCGCAGGCCAATCTCATGATGTAGGGACGTGTCCGGGCTGCAACTGGGCCGCGGAACAAGCGTTTCCTTATTAGATGATGATATTGAGCGATTGTTGGTTGCACTGTCGTCCGAGGTTGAAGGATATGGTATGTTGAATGGATCAGAAGGCTGAGACGATGTGCTGATCCTGTGGCCAGGTAGCTCATCGACACCATCAAACAACTCGTGACGCTCGTCAGAATGTGAGCCCTGCTTGTCCATGTCGCCGCCGACGTCAATGTCGTTGTCGGCAATCTTGGATGGTTTTGATGAATATGGTGCCAATTCAGCGAGAGAATTGCAATCTTTGAGGCGGTTGGCTCTCGGAAGTTCGCCTGGTGTAGTATGGTGGCCCTGGCCAAGCTGAGTTCGAGAGATTCTGATCTTCAGCTTCGGCTTCGCGAGTGCTTGAACAGCGAGGTTCTGCGACAGCTCGCCCGACTGTGCCTGATGATCTAACCCGTAGCTGGTACCAGTGGGTGCCGTATGCCCCTGCGAGGCGGTGGTCTGTTTTACACGAACCTTGAATTTTGACGGACTGGCTCGCGCTTCTACCCCTGTTTGCGCTTTCCGAGGTTCATTCTGCATCATGTCCTCCCCGCAGTAGCCCTCGGCCACTATCTGCTCAGTCTGCTCAGCGTCTTTGGGACCGGAATTTTCGGTCACGTTTTGAACGTATTGCGATAATTTTGAAGGCAATGGTGGCAAAGCCTTCATTAGCTGCGGTATGCTGTTTTTCACCTTCAGTCCTCGAACAGGAGATATCGGTTCCGGTGACAGGATATCCAGCTTTTTACCTTGCGCAGAACGACTCAGCGAGAACCTCGACTCGTCTACCAGTTCTTCACTGCTGTTCGTGTCCGTGCTTGACACGTCATGAATGTGTCTTGTGTGGCTGGCGTGGTCCGCCGAGTGAATACTGCGAGTATCGCCTGATGCATCCAATGCTTTGGCGAGACTTGTCGTCGACTTGAAATATGGTGACCTGTCTAACAAATCGAATGAACCGAAGATGGACGCAAAATCAGGAAGGCTCTGATCCGGTGAGCAATCTGCAACACCTCCATTTGGGCTGGTATTGGTTTTGTCACAGAGTTGATTTGAGACTGGCCTGCCAGCCAGATTTTTCGACATCCTGAGCAGTTTTGATCTAGGGCTATTGCTGACAAGGCCGGCTAGCTCGTTTTGCGCTTCTCTGTCCTCTCGCAGTGATGCCTGCTTCAGTTGCTGACTACTTGGCGGTGCAGAGCGAGACAGTTTGCGAAGTGCCCGTACCTCGCCAAGGCGGGAATCAGCCTGGTTGCAAGCATTATGCTCGCCATTGTGAGGAATGCTCTCTGCGCTGTTCATCAAAGGTGAGCATGCGTTGTTGTTGTTGTTGTCATCTTCGTGGGCCCTCGGTGAACAGTTCTTAGCTTGTACTGCGCAGTCCATATTGGTCATCACATCAGCATCAGGGCTACACTCGCCCTCACTACCACCATCACCATGATACAGTTCAGCATGAGCGATAGATTGTTGTTGAATGTCATCCTCTCTGACAGTTGGGTTGTCGAAGTCCTCGCTATAGTCGTAGTAGAATTGGCATGCCCTTTGACTGTGAGATCTGTAGTTCCTTGCCGAGCTGGGCGGCCGATACATGCCCACAATGGAAGACAAACTTGGAGATCTGTCTCCACGATCCGAGGGCATTCTCGGGTGCCATTCAAAACGACCATGGCGGCTGGCGCTAGAGTGCGATGAACTCGGAGTCCTGGACCTGTGGTACGGGTTTGGTGAAGCTCCCAAGTACAGTGAAGCTGCAGAACGGCTATAATCTGGACGAATGGATAAGGGCGGTGGCCGGCGGGACCACTTCATAGAGTTTGGCTTGTAAGAATTGTGAACTGTTCTCTATTTTCACTCTGGTTAAAACGCGTTTTCCTGCTCCAAGGAGCGTGCGAATCAAAAAGGGCCTTACTTGCGAAACGCGATCAAGCTCGATCATCCGGCTGTAATCCACACAACCATTATCAGTTACCGCAGGAGATGCTGAACGGACCCCTGGCCTCTTTAGCCGTGTTGGATATGGGAATGGAGAGCGTGGTCTCTGGAGTTCGCCTCCGCTGGAATGACTCTGCATGATTGCCGATGCTTTGTGGGATGGCAAACAACGAGAACTGTTTGATGTGATGGAATAAGATCGATGACAAGAATCGTCTATTGGAGAACCAGATCCAAAATACTGTGGCTGATTGTCATATGCGTATAGCGAAATGATCTCCGAAGTGGTGTCCCGATAGGACCGGAAGGGTCTACCATCTTCAGCATAGTAGTAGTTCTCGTTCCGCTTAGGGGTGTATTTGGGGGGAGGAGTAGCAGCAACTAGGTCCGACCGTGATCTGGGGAGCTGGTGATAGACCGTGGGAGTGACAGGCTGCTTCTGCATGGGAAACGTCCCGACATCGCCCATCTCGGTTGCAGTCTTCAACATACTGACGAGCAGCCCTGGAGAGGGTGGTAAGCTGGGATTGTGGCTAATACTTCGAAGTGGTCGCCTTTGTTGAGCAGAGGCTTGGTTTCGAGGACCAGCCGGAGCGGTCGGAAAATGTGATCCATATGTGGTGAAGGTACTGTGCAGCGAGCCATTGCTCGACGTGCCAAGTCGACGTTTGGCCATATCCATATTGATTGTATTCAAGCCCGTGACGCAGGAATGTATATATGTATATGTCCTCCAAAAAAACAATAAATATAGATGGGAAAGAATACGGAAATGACACAAACTGGAACAAAAAGAAGGCCGTCGAAGCCGCGACAACGAGAATTGCTGTAGTTCCGAAACCAAAACCAAATACACACGAGCTTGCAACGAGACGTCAACGTCACAGTTGGATGCTGGTAGAGATGGCCAACCAAAAAAAGGGGGGAGGGGGGTGACGTTGGGAGAATGAGAGAAGACGAAGATTCCAAAACAAAAGAGAAAAGGAAAGGAAAGGAAAGGAAAAGAAACGAAACGCAAGGAGTGAGATTCAATCCAGGGGACCACCCGGGAAAAAAGTAAGTGATAATGAGAAATTTGGCGAAGCGAGCAACCGCCACTTTTGTGTGCCGTCAATGGCCATCTTCAGGACGGCAGCAGCAAGTGCGCCGGCTACTGTGAAGCTTGACGACCATCTCGCACCTGGCCTTCTCTTTCCGTTGAATCATGGCGCCGCTGACACCGACACGACAAGTCGGAAAATAGATGGAGCGCCATCTGCTTTTTTTTTTGGACCGACTGACTTCCCGGTTGATCGGGAAATGTCTGGACGAGAAGCGATAAAGCAGCTGGATTATGCAACAGTCAGCGTGCAAGGAAGCGCCTGGAAAGGCCTTTTCGTCGAGAAGGAGCTCAACGGGACTCAACTGCCGCCCTCGATTACGCGATGCACGCAACGTCACGTCATAAACTAGGCAGGAACGACCGAGACGGCAACTCGGCGAGGAACGTGTCGTCTTTTGTCCTTTGGAGAATCTACCCTCAAGAAAAGTCTCGGACGAAAAGTCTTAGCTGAAATGAACCTCTGTAAGTTACTGTGTGGACAAAGACAAGGTGACATGACTTCTCGAGTCTCTCTGCGCTTTGTGAATGTTCATATTGTGAATATTGATATCACCGTTATCAGCGTGGATGGTGGGGGGGGGGGGGGGGGAAGGGAAGAAGCGCAGATGGTTTTTTTTATTTGGCACTAACCGGCAGCAGCATAATCAGAGCTGACAGTTTTGAGTAATCAATTGCGCAAAAGACTCCCAGATCACCACAGGATGATACGGCGGAGCCCACGTGAGAGCGGATGCATGCTGGTGATGCGACTAGTCAAGCTCGTCATGCGAAAACAATGTGCCAGAATCGATCGCGGGAGTTGATGAGGGCTCGAAGTGCTCCTATCGTGTCTTAAGGGCAGATTTTGTTCTTGAAGCTGGGAAGAACCGACATGATCAAAAGTAGCACTGAAGGGCTTTGGTGGTGCGCATTCTCTTTTTCCGTGCATGTTTCACGCTTGTCGTGAGGCGACGTCCAAAGTCAACAGCTTGTGTAGAACGTGAGAAGTTCTGGATACATGGTTCCGACACCGTCCAGTGTTCACCGCCAAGCATTGGAATGGCAATCTGCTAAAATTAAGTCGAGAGTCTGAAGACTTCAAGTCGGCGGTTTCCAAGATAGCAAGCAAGGTACCAACATGCGCACGTACATATATATGCACTGGAGAGACGTTGCCAACACACTTGAATCGATAGGTACTAGGGAGCTATCCAGCATCAATTCCGAGACATTGCCTGCCGTTACAGACGAAGTCCTAACGTTTGCTCCACCATGTCTTTGTCTCGGGTGCTTGTCCCAGAAGTTGGAACCTCACGTGCGGGGCACAGCTCCATTGATCTGTCAGACTCATAGGCAAGCAGCGTCTCATCGAAATGTACATGGCGCAGATACCAGGAAAAAGAACACACCAGGGCCGCTACACCGACCTCGAATTCGAGGTGCTTCCCATTGAGCTCGGCATTCTATGGGAAGGCATCAATGTGCAATTGTCACATGTGGCTGGGCCGTAGGCGACTGGAGGGTTACGAGCATCTATCTATCCTCTCTGATAGTGGCCTAGGTGGCAGGTCAAGGTAGCTCTCAGCTCCTTCCCAGAAACATGAACGCTTCCGAGGCAGCTCAGATAGGAGCATGAGCGTGTGAGCGTGTGACTGCCTCCGAGAGATTTGACAGAACAGACCGAGGGTTTGTATCATGCGGTCGGGCAGGTCACTCACTGGTCACATCGGATGAGATGAGGCATGAGGTATGAGGCATTGTTCTCACCTAGACCTTGCACGGCTACCGGCTGCATCGGTTCGGCAAATTTACTGAAATACATACATACGTACATATGACAGGACTGCATCTATTCCCATGTCGCCGGCGTGCCTCCCAACTCCCAGCTTCCAACTCCCAACCCGACGCGTCCGCTTCTTGGCTGCCCAAAAAAAAAAAAATTGAATCACGCCCATCTCCTGTCGGGTCGGGTCCCATAAACGACGAGGGGCAATTTCCATTGCCAGCCCATCCATCCAAAAAAAAAAAAATGAACCGAGAGGTCACGAGGAACATGGCGCGTGCACCTGATGCAGATGACCTGCTAGATTTGCAACCAGGTCCATCAGTCGCAAATGATGTGAACAATGATCCCTGCGCCGTTGGGGGTGGGCTTGCCGAAGTTGTGTTGCAATTTCTTCATGGCTGATGGCCCCAAGGCATCAGCCCCATGGGGGCCTTGGACGTTGTGCCGGACGGCGCCGGGGGCCGGGTTTCTTGATCCTGATGAACAACGTTTATGTGGCGCTAAATTGGCAGTTTGACAGCTTCTCAGCTTCTCACCCCGTCGAAGCCGTCGCCACTTGCATTGAAGTGCTCCAGAAGCCTTCTAGCGTCGTCGTGTCATGTGTTTTTGGCTCCAATTGATGTCCGCACCAAGATTGGAAACGGCCGACTGGCCTTGGAAGTTGGCAAGGGTGGCATCAATGATTATTTTATGGGGGCGGGCCCAGCTTGAGCGCTATTTCGGCAAACAGGCTTTTTGCCCAGTCACTTGATCAAGTTGATTCCAACGAGTTGCCAATCAATCATCAATCATCATCTGCTTCCAATTTTGCTCTGCTCCCGCTCCATGGCGCTATTCCCAATGTAAGCGAAAGCTTGCCACACGCGCATTCTGTCACTTCTGTGCAAAAGAGGAAAAAAAAAAAAAAAAAAAAAAAAAAAAAAAA
>SRPW01000672.1:0-17255 GCA_018360225.1 Claviceps pusilla | reverse complement strand
TTCTTTTTCTTTTTCTTTTTCTTTTTCTTTTTCTTTTTCTTTTTCTTTTTCTTTTTCTTTTTCTTTTTCTTTTTCTTTTTCTTTTTCTTTTCTTTCTTTTTGATCCAAATTGTAAAACAAAATACCATATACTTTACCTACAAAATGAACACATAATTCTTTAACATCTTGCACAACGGCCCATTCCAGCACGCTCCTGCAATCCCATGGGCCATCTATCGCCTACCATTCCCCCCCAACCGCACCCTCCTCTTGCAGCCTCAACCACGGCCAGTTACATATCTTTCAGCCCGACCCAAGCGTCGAGAACTAACATCTGAAATCCTGGGTCTGTCAAAGAGTCCCCTTCCCCTGCTCGTGTCTGTCCAGGGATTGATGGATGCAGCCCTGATACCACACCTTTTTTTAGATTTCTGAGCTTTGCATGTTGCCACCACGATGAAGCACACCAGGGACGCATTGATATGCTTTTTTTTCTTCCTTTTTTTCTTCTTTTTTTTCTGTTTCCATCTTCCATCCAGTCTCTTCTCGCTCGTCGACCAGGGCCCGGACAAACCAGTCCTCAGTCTCGGGTCACTAAGCGAGCTTATCGAAATAAAGTCTTTGCACAGCATCAGGTGCGAGAACCAAGCCATGGGGAAAGAAAGTGGGAGCTACATCCTTTAATTTCGGGTCATGGCTTTTTAGTTGCGTCCGCGTGAGTGAATGGCCAACTGTCAAACTGAGACTCTGCCATGTGCATGTTCATCTAAAGTCACTTCGGTTCCACATTTGGATGCAAGGCAAAAACAAAACAAAAAAGAAGGAGAAAGGAAAAGACAAGAAAAAGAATACAGTAACCAATTCAGGTCTCAAGTCATTGCAAATCTACTACTACTATTCTTACTACTGATAGTCATTCTTGCTTCTCTCATCGCACCTTGACCTTTATGTACGGTACCTCAACATCCTCTTCGTCCAAGTCCTCGGCCACCATTTCGAAAATCACTTCCTTTTGGTGCTCTGGTATAGGCTGTTTCGAAATGCTCTCCACAAGCTTGCTGAGTTTCCAGCCTAGCCGCTCCTTCATCTTGGCTGGTGCGTGGAAGCTTGCATACAGCAGACTCACTCCAGAACTCAGCATCATAATGTTCAAGCCCTTGCTCGAAAAGTGGTCCAAAAGTTCTTGAAGAGTCATGTCCTCCACCTCAAACCTGTCCCAAATCTTGTCAAGCGAGACCTTGCCCTCGGGACCCTTGTACTCGACCTTGGGGCTCGCAATGGGCTCGCTGAAGCCAAAGAATGGCAGTGCGAGATTGATAAATCCGTTCTTGTACTGCTCAATGTCCTTCTTGCCATCGATAACCTTGTAGAGCTCCAAAACGACCAGACCAGTGACGAGAGCGGTGGTCGTGGCAATCGCCGGGATGATTTTGCCAGCAATGAACTTCGTCTTGTGCCGGTCAGCCGGCTCAATCTTGTAGTTCTCGGCACGCAGGTTGCTACACGCCGTGATGAAGTCAATGTGATGGTTGGAGTCGTCGTCCTTTTCAAAATCGACAGGCTGCAGTTGGAAGCCAGCGAGCGAACTCGGCGCTGGAATGCTCGCAATGATTTTCTCAAGCTCGTCCTCGTCATCGTTCCTTCCCTCATTGGGGTCCTTGGTTTAAAATGAATATTAGGTTCCAACATAGTGCATATCGGCGAGAGGGTGGGGGGGGGGGGGGGGGGGGGGGAGGAGTCGGGCCAAAAGAAAAAAAGAAAAGAAAAGACTTACGGGTTCCTTGTCGTCGGCCTGAATCTTGACATTGGAATCAGGTGTAAAGTCAGGCACAATGATATTCTCAAGCTCACGCTGGTAAAACGACTTGTCGTAGCCTGGGGACTTGATATTAAAGTTGAATGCATGAAGATTGGCAGCAGCAACAACGAAACCAAAGTGTGTCGGGTTGTTGACATCAAACTTCAACGCGTCCGGCGCACGCTTGGGACCCGACCAGAATGGCGTACCACTCGACGTGGTCGAATCTTTGGGGAAATTGTACAGTAGCTGCTGGATCTTGTTGGTGAACTCGGTTTCAAATTGTATTCTTGCCCATGCGATGCAGTCCTCAAACGTGCGAGGTCGATCGGTCGTGAGGTAATCGCGAATCGCCTCGAGTGTCTCTTTCTGGTTTCCGCCTTGTTTGAGGGTGGTTTCCATGAAGTTTGGCTGAGTCAGATACAGGTTCACAGTCTGAGGCGCCTTGACAAAGCATTTCTCAAACATGTAATCCTTGGCCCAGGCAATCGTGTGCTCGATTCGGTTGGGGAAGCTCCGAATCGTGCACATGGGAAATTCCTTCTCGGGAGGGTCTTGAGAAGATGAGTAGGACTCCGTCAGGTGCGGCAGTATGACCTGAGTGTTTCCCTTGGTGCCAAGAGTACCGCTTTCAAGGAGAGGCTTGTGAAAGAAGACACATCGTCGGTCGACATAGGTTCGTGCCTCGACATTGTCCAAAGCGTTTGTAACACCATCCAAGCTCTGCCAAAAGTCCTCATTGAATATATTTTCCGTGTCTGGGCTGACACGATCTTTGAAGGTTTGAATGTGGCCGGCCAGATCAGGGTTCATCCGCTGCACGGCCTTGGCAGCGCAGTCGCTCTTCATGTTGCCAACATCATCGGCACGGAACAAGAACTGTCGGTTGAGATTACTCTTTTCAATCGAGTCCATGTCCGTAACAAAGATCTTGCCCTTTGGCCCGGTGCCCAGGCCCATCATGGCCCAGTTCTTCAGCATCTCGCAGCCAATGGCACCTGCACCGACCAAGAATTGGGTGAGGTTGGCAATCTTGTCCTGATACTCGGTTCCAAAGACTGCGATTTGACCGTCATATCGGCTTCCAATGGCTTTGCACAGGTCGGGGCTTCTCTTGGTGGAGGTAGGGAGTGACTCGAGAGAGTCAAAGTACATCCACTGGTTGATGGGCTGGAATTTGCCAGAAACGGCCTTGAGAACTTCTTGAGCCGTGATGCCACCGAAAAGCGCGGCCATGGGGCTCAAGTCACCCCGAGCTTGATAACTTAGTTCCTTGAGCAGCTTCTCATCAAACTCAATCTGCAACTTCTCCTCGGTAGCAAATTTCTCCGCGGCACCAAGAACAACAGCAGCGTCGTCGTCGTCCATGGGATTTGGCAAACGTCCTTTCAGTATCTGGAAAGCTTGAAGAGCCTGGAAGCCGAGATGTAATTGTTGAGGTCGGTCAAACTTGGCAAAGTCTGACATGACAAACTCTGGCTCTTTCAGAGCAGCGGAAAAGGGCTTGAAGTTGATAATCTTTGGCATCTTGACTTGCTGGTACATGCCGCCGCGCTTGTATTGTCCGAGACCAGACACACTACCGATGGAAAAAGTGTAGGGTCCTTTGACTGTGATCTTTCGAGGCTCACATGCATTCAACCCTTCCATGCCCTCAATCTCGGAAAAGGTCACGTAGTCGCCATCTTCCAGCCCATGTCTGGTCTCATCCAAGGCAGACACAAGACCGTCTTCATCTATTCCGGCCACAATCCCACTCAGAGGGGTTTCTCCAGTCGGGTCGACGACCGTGAATTTCTCGCCAAAGTCGCAGAAGATGGAGCCAAACAGACCAAAAGTATCTGCGACTACCACGTATATTCCTTTCGAGTGGCAGTAATCGCCAATGGTCTTTTGTGATTGGAGGGGGGTATTGGTAAGAACGACGACCTGGTATTTGTCGAATTGCGACAAGTCGCCATCGAGGCTGGTTCATTTTGTTATTTCAGGCAACTTTGATTTTTCAATTTTTTTTTTTTTTTATAAAATAGGGTGGCAGTTACGGGAAGTTCTTAGTTACCTAGAAGACTGATGGATCTTGACAGGGGTATAAGCGTTCAGCTCGGCCACTCGTGGAGTTGTGGCATCATGTCTCGGCTTGCCAACATCCTCGGGAGTAAGGAAGAACTGCGCAGACAGATCGGCGATCTCGACCGGTGCGGGGTCGTAGAGTGTCAAGCTCTTTACGCCAGCCAGAGCAACGTTTTTGGCGATTTCGACACCCAGACCCTTGAGGCCAACGACAAGCACGTTGGAAGCTCCCATGCGTTTCATGGCCTCGTGACCGAGGACATAAAGTTGCCGACTGTAAAGGGATTCATCGATCTCGGTTTGACCGACAGCGGAATCGTCCAGCTGCATTGTGGTCGCAGGGTCGACCTCTGGTGACTTTGCGGTCTATTCAGCATGGCACCATTAGCACGCAGAGAACCGAGAATGCGACCAAACTCACACCCCACAGCTCCGAGCGACACATCATCACAGCAGGCAGGGTTCATTTGCTCGTGTAAACCGCCTTCTAGAGCACAGATGTGTGGAAGAGTGAGCTCCGAGCAACTTACAGCCATGGTCCGCTTGGTGCTTGGCTGAGACTCTGCGTTGGAGAGCTTTCGCTTCCCCAGCACGTCCGAGCTGGCCGAGGATGGAATCTTGAACAATGAGGAAGGGGGAACAGGTTACAAGTGGTCGTGAAACAGGCGCTTATCCGCCTCAAACGTTGGATTGTTGGGAGGTGGGAAGCTGCAGGTGTCAACTTGTGTTTTGATGATGGTGTGTTGCTGAAAGCCGGAGGATGGGTGACTAAACGTCCACGGTTGATGAGGTAATGGCCAGGTAGAGCTCTCCAGCTGTGTCAGCCACGATGAGGTAGGTAGGTGCATCAGACCAGGCATGTGAGCACCTGCTGGGATGACAAACGAGGGGCGGGCTGGCGGGTGGAGGGGCAGCGAGAAGGAGCAGGCAGGCTCCACAGAGCTCAGTATCCACCACTCTTGTGCTCAGTCGCGCAATCATAACCAGCCGTCAACAAGTGTATGCTTAGTAGAGTAGTATACGGATACTTAAATGACTTGGCTATTATGCCTTTTATTGTCCATAGACAATGCACTCTGTCCATCCTTGTACCTACACAAGGGCGTCGTCTCTCCAAAAGATGGATTACTACAAGCAGCTCCAGAAAAAAAGAAAAGAAATACTTGAGTGTACAAACTGCGATAGTGACATTTGTCCTTGCGCCCCTTATGTTCTTATCTTTTATTCTTTTCTTATTTCATTTAATGTCTGAGCTTGTTCATGATCCTAGAGACATGTTCTTTTTGCGGCGCGCAACGACTGTTTCTTGAGCCTTTTGCAACCGTTCCTCAACTATGGCGTTCTTCCAGGAGCATTCATCGGCGAATTCGCAGATCCTGCATTTGAACGCTTCCTCTATTTCTACTCCTGCAGCCTTCCGTTCGCCTTGCCACCAGCTCATGTACCCTTTCAGATACTCGTCCAAGACCGAGTCAGAGACTGGAAAATCATGTACATCAATCTCCCTGCCGTCACTTCTGTGGACATACTGAACCTGAAGCATCTGACCCACCGACGCCTGACCTCGTGGGAATGTTTTTGTGACCTCCTCTTTGACCAGGCATGTCAGCTCTCTGAGAGTCCGATACTTGATCTTTGCAGAAGAAGTCGAGTCTTCCGCGACTGCACCTTGATTGTCTCTGGATTCAGCAGTCTCACTCGCAGGTGAGCCATCCAGCGAGCATTGGTCGAATACTTCGTCATGAAGATCTCCCATTTGAGCAAGAAAGTGATCGGAAAATGTATTATCTGGGTCGAGTCCGTAGCGGTGAAACAGCCCGAGAAAATCCAACTCCCCGGCAGCAATTTTTGAAAGAAAGCGATGGTATAGCATGAGCTGAATTTTGGCGGGCCGAAGTAATGGCTTTGTAACTGGAGCTAATGATCCCCTCGTTTTCACATCGGCCAAATAGACGTTGGGGGAAGCGTCTGTTGGGGTAGATGTTACTATCGGCGCAAGGAATTCCGTCAGTGATTTTTGATTGGCCTCGCGTTTGGATTGCCTCACAAGCTCTTTTTCGAAGTCCGGGTTTGGATTCTGATGGCTGACTGAATCTATGACGCCATTGACAAAGTTGCCGTTGACAACCCCCCAGACTTCGAGCTCTCGAGTAAGGCCAGTCTCGCGCAGGGTCCGCAAACCGTGAATGAAATTCCACAACCTCAATGCAAAACCATCTTCTTTGGTCAGCACATCGATCTTGACGGTCGTGTGAACTTCATCCTCAAGCTTTTTGTGAACCTTGGAGCCCCCTTTCATGGCTGTCGTCCTTGTACGCCGACCACCGGGAAGTTTTGTCAGTGTATACCAATATTGCAGCTCACACCAAGCACCCGCCGTGAGATCCGACACAGACAGTGGTCGATTGGGAAATGATCGGAATCTTTGTAATGGAGAACGGCCATCTTCGCGGTCGTCAGGCCTTTCAACCCGAATCTTGTCGACTGCTCGGGATGTCTGAGATGTTACGAGCTTTGTCAAGGCACGACTCACTGATCACGTCGAGGTTAGTCAGAAGGAAAATACGTGTACTTTACAGAAAAAGTGACCTCACCGGCGGTACGTACAATCGGGATACACGACGTCTGTGGTGGTTGGCAAATCAATGACGGATTTCGGACAAGAGGAAGACGAGTCGCCAACGACAGCTTGGGACGCGTGCAAGCCATCATAAACATCTTTGCGTGCAGAATTCCCGCGCCCATTGTAGTCAGGAGTGTCGATCTGGGTGAGCGTGCCATCTAGGCATGCAAGGTCACCGCTTGACGCCGCAAGTACATCAGCAACAGCAGTCGAAACGGAGGCGTGGGCCGTTCCAGAAACAAGCTCAATCAGAAGCTGCTCGTCTTCTGGTGAAAAATCGGATCCGTAATTGCTCTCGTCATCCGATATTTGGTGGGCAGCCATAGATGCCTGATGCCCGTGCCAAAGGTGAGCAACAGCGGCGTGGCGAGAGGGCTCTGGTCGGGTCGAGCAGTAAAGTGCCCCCAGTCATGACGGCATTGACGTGAGTAGCGCGTGAGGCGAGGTACACGCTATCACGTGGCTGTCGACGGGGCCGTCACTCCTGGCCACCCTTGCTCTGGCTCTGACAAACCGACACGAGGGAACGGGAGGAAGGAGGAAACGCTCTGCCGAGAGTGAGAAATCCTAGATAACACCGCGGTTTGGCTACTGTTACGCATCGCGGGATCCCTAGGTTCCTCTTAGCCTAAGCTCTTCGGACCCCGCGGACCACGATGCCCTAGTCTAGCCTCATATATCAGGCATCTGGCCAGATATGCCCATACCATACATTTTGTGTGGTGTGAGCATTCCTAGATAGATTATCAATATATATTAGCTCTTTCTGGATGTAATAGGTTATAAGCCTGGCGTATTCTAGATTTTTTAACGTTTTATTATTGTCTTTATTTTAAACCTATGTTGCATTTTACTATATTTAGTATACGTATTTTTTAAATACACAACAGAACTAGCGGTGTTAGTATCTGCGTTTAACCTAAACCTTACAATTAAGGCTCTTTTTTCCTTTAATTAGTTATTTTATTTATTTAGCTCTTTACTAATTCTTTTTTATAATAAAAAACATATATAAATAAGGATTTAAATGCATAACCTTAGCGTTTAGGTATATAGAATTAGTCCTTATTATTGTAGTGTAAAACACTATAACCCCTAATATTATAAGAATTTTTTATAAAGTCTTTTAAAAAAAAAGGCCCTTATTATAACTACCTTTACTACTAGCTAGGTTTTAATATTCTAAAGTTTAAAACTACCTAGTTACTAGTTTAATAAAAAAGGCAATTATAGATTATTAAGTATAGTAAATTAAGGTAAAGCAATACCTACTAACTAGGCTAAAGTATAACTAAGTAGAACTTTATAATTTTTCTCCCTTTATTATTAAGGTATAGGAGACGCTTATTATAAACCTATTAATCTTTAACTTTATAATCTCTATATAGGTATAGGCTATATAGTGATTTAACTAGAATAGCGCACTGCCTATACTAACAAACTATTTAACTAAATTAGTAATTCTTTAGTATTAAATACTAGGTTATAAGGTTATTAATAAAAGGTCCTTATAATATATAATTCCTGCTATAATAAGCAATTAAAACACACCTATATAGCCGCGTATAGCTAACTAAAGTTACAATATAGATGACTCTTTAAATATAAAGAATCTAATACTAAAATCTATATAAATTACGCCCTTAAAGGGTTCTAAAAATTTTAAAGAATAGGAAATCTTTATAAAGATGTATATTTACATTCTTAGCCTTACTAGCTACTTTAAAGGCATAATTCTATAGTCTTAAAAGATTAATAAAAAACATACTTTATTAATGCATTTAGTATAGTAAATGCTATTTATATATATATAGAAAAATATCCTTAGAGTAGAATAGGACTATAAAGGCTGTGTAATAGACCTTATATAGCTAATTTGCAATAATTATAGCTTTTAAGCTAATATTACTATTATTAAGCTACTTAATAGCTTCTTTTAATTAAAAAGGTTAGAGTTCTTATTAATAAAGGCTTAGCTTAACTATTACTAAAATCTATAGCAAAAGATTAATAATGTTATAACTTTACCTAATATTATATAGATTGCTTAAATACTTTAAGCAGTAAAGGGTGCTATGCTTAATATTTATAATATATAGAAGATCTAAGGTTATAGTTTTAATAGTTTTAAGAAAGAGGAGATGTTAAAATATCTTATATATAAATTAAATAAACTAGCTAAGGATTAAAAAGCTAGTTTCTCTATAAAGAAGTCTTTATAAGGAAAATAAGAAAAGAAGAAGGTAATGGAATTAATAACTCTTAAATGCAGCTATATAATCTTAGCTAGACGCCCTTTATATATAAAAAATAGGTGCTAAAGGCTTTATTCTAAACTTTAACCTATATAGGTAAAGTTTGCCTAAGAAGGGAGCTTTATAAAGGTATCTACGCTAAAAAGCACTGCTTCTTTTAATATTATATAAGTAGGAAGCATATTTAGCAGTATAACTATAGGCATTAATAATAATTACACTACTACTACTAATTATAGTAGACTTATAAGGCATAACTGTATCCTAGATATAAAATGCAGCAATTATACCTTTAATTTAATAAAGTAGTTTATATACTTAAATACTAATATAGAAGTTAGACTAATAACTGCTAGTAATGGTTAGCCCTTTGCTATTAAAGGAATTAAAATAGTTAAATTATCTATTAAGGGAGGATATTTTAAGCTACTAAATACTTAACTAGCCCCTAAGGCAGAAGTTAATATAATTTCCCTAGGTCTCCTCTATTAAGCTAGTATTATTATAAATAGGTTTATAGACTAACTAATTATAAAGTCTTTATTATAACTTATAGCTTCCTTTCGCTAGGCTTCTAATATTATAGTGCTAAAGCTTTATACTAAAGAACCTTACTTTAACTTTACAGCGTTACTTACTAAAGCTATCATAAAAAATATAGAATATAGCCTTTTATATAAGAGACTTAGGCATGCTAGAAAGGATTAAATAGTCTATATATATAAAGAAGCGGGCATATTAATTAATCTAATATCTTTAAGCAATTTTTACTGTAAAGCTTACTATCTTACAAAAGCTAACTAAATTGTTTATTAAGAACTATAACTTAACGTTAATGCTTTTTTTAGGTATGTTTTCTAGGATTATATTATATATAAACTAAAGGGATTCGGCAGTAAGAACTATACTTTATATACTATTAATGCTTTTACCTATTTTTACTAGGTTATTCTAACTATAAGTTATAAGAATTTATAGAAAGCTATAGAGGCATAGCAGACTGCTGTAGAAAACGCAAGTAATAGATTCACTATAAAGTGCTTTTATACTAATAATGCTATAGAATTCCTAGGCAAAAAGTTTGCAAATTACTGCTATAAGAAAGGCATTATCTATTGCACTAAAGCTCCTTACATTCCTGCCTATTAAGGCCTTATTAAAAGGGCTAGGAGAACCCTTATAGATATAGCTTGAGTGTTAACAATTAGTGCTAAGCTTCTTAACATTCTTTAGCCTTATGCTATAAAGCATATAGCTAAGATTACGAATATTCTGCTAATAAGTAGCACTCCTAGTGGAAAATCGCTACAATAAGCTCTCTTTAATAAAATTAGGCTTATTAATAACTTATTAATTAAGAATCTTTATATATAGGGGTGTATTACTTATATATAAATCCCTAATAAAAGACGTATAAAGGCATAGAAAATGTCCCTTAGAGTAAAAAAGGGGTGCCTTATAGGCATAGAAGGTAATAAATGTTATTTATTTAAGGTTTAGTTACCTAAAGAAAGCTATATTATAAAGGTATAAGATATTTAATTTTAGAAAGACCCTATAATATCTTGTAACTCTACTAATAAAACTAAATTTATTACTAAATTAGTTAATTTAGCGTTTAAAGAAGAGGGCAGAAGGATTATCACTCTACCTTTTATAGATTTAGTGTATAAGGCTAACCCTCTGCTATAAGATAGGATCCAATAATACACAGCACAGTCTAGTACTGCAAATGCCTTATAAGGTTATAATAACACTAAAAACATATTTAGGGGTAACCTTTTATTTAATTAGATATACTAAAGGTTAACTACTTCTCCTAATAAACCCTCTTTATATTATCTCTTTAGTTCATTAAAAATAATATTAAAGAACCTACTAAAATTATAGTAAAAGAAGTAGCTTATTATATCTAAGAGACTTAAAGAACTAGTTATTAACCCTAATAGATATAAAACTAAAGCTCTTTTTAAGCCTATTCCCTCTATTAAAGATATAGAGATAATTAACACGCTATATAATGTAAATTATACTAATATAAACAATATTATTATAATAGCTAAGTTATTAAAAGTAGTTATTAATAAAGTAACTCTTCTATTTTAAAAAGATAAGATATAATAAGCATTAAAGGACTATAGAGAAAGGATTATATGCTCTTAAAGCTTAAAGTCTGTTAACTAAGAATCCTTATCTTCCTAACCTAGTATACAATAGTTATTATATACAGGCATATATAAGGATTATCTATACATTGTAACACATAGTTAAAAATGTGCATTTCCTAATGGCTTTATAGAGCTTAAACAATTAAACCTTACATATTATAATAATAATGCTATTTATAACTTAAATAACTCTATAAACCCCTTATATTACATAATAATAGTATAAGCAGCGAGCGTAGCTAATATAAAGATACATATACCATTAAATTAGTTTAAGGTATATAAGCTACCTAATTATTAGACCTTTTAGTAGCTAGCTAAGATTAAAGAATTATAAAAAATATAATAAAAAGACAGTTAGTATCTTATATATATACCTAAGAACGCTATTATTTTCAATAGCTAGTAGGTTTATACTATTAAATATCCTATTAATAGACTACCTTTTCTAAAGGCTTACTAGGTTGTTTATAGTAACTAACACTCTAAAGTCTTTAATGCTTAAGACCTCTATACTACAGTAGCATACCTAGTTTCTTTATGCGTTTTTTATATAATTATTACTATTTTTAACCTTAAGTGGCAGCAGTGTAATATAGTTAATGCCTTTCTAAATATAGAGGCTAAAACTAAGGTCTTTATAAGGCAGCCTTATAGCTATAAGGATATATTAGGATAAGTGTGCTGCCTTAATCGTGCGCTCTATAGTCTTCTAATATCCCCTCTTTAGTAGCTTAATAACATTTCTACTAAGCTCTTTAAGCATAGCTTTTAGTGCCTTTCTAGTAAGTTATATATTTTTACTTATAATAACTTTGTTTTTCTTCTTCTTT
Organism: Claviceps pusilla; assembly: GCA_018360225.1. Taxonomy (NCBI): domain Eukaryota; kingdom Fungi; phylum Ascomycota; class Sordariomycetes; order Hypocreales; family Clavicipitaceae; genus Claviceps; species Claviceps pusilla. Next base: position 5,526 of record SRPW01000672.1, on the reverse strand, counting down.
ATATTAATAATATTATTATAGTAGCTTCCTTAAATGCTATTATAGACTCTATACTTAATATACTAGAATTATAATATAAGCTTAAGCACCTAGGGATAGTCTAGATATTCCTAGGTATATAATTTAAATAGAATTATAACTATTAAACTATTTTACTTTATTAGGAGAAGTATATTAATTCTATTTTTTAATAGTATAATACTTTAAGCCTAACCCCTACTTATATGCCCTAGCTACCTAAGGTTAAGATTCCTTCTAATTAGAAAGACCTCCTAATAGTTAGAATTCTTAAGGACTAGTAATGTGAAATTAATTACTTTAACTAGCTCTTAATATGTATAAGACCTAACATTATATATATAGTGAATAAGCTTAGTATAGCGAATCTAGCTCTAAAGTAGATTTATATAAATCTAAAGAAGCACCTTTAGAAATATCTTTAAGGGATAAAGGATCTAGGGATTCTTTTTAGTGGTATTATTAATAATAGCACTATTAAACACTCTTTCTAAGTCTGTAGCTATAGTAATGCCTCTTATGGTAATAACCTTAATATAAGGCACTCTATAGCTAGTTACATTATGCTAGTAGACGGTAGTGCTGTTCTTTAGGCTTTAAAGCAATAATTTATAGTTGTATTAAGCACTATAGAAGCTGAATTCCTTAATCTTATGCCTATAGCGCTCTTTATAACCTAGGTCTCTTAATTAATTAAAGATTTTAGATTTAGTTAAGTTTGCTTGTTATTACTATTTATAGATAGTTAAAACGCTAAGGCGAATGTATTAAATAAGAAGTATTATAGCTATATAAGGCATATTAATTTATAATATAAATGGATTATATAGAGAGCTTGTAATAGCCTCTTTTGCCTTAAGTAGGTTAGCACTAATTAAATAATTACTAATGGCTTTACTAAAGGTCTTAAGCGCGAAAAATACAGTAACTTTGTGCGTATACTTTAGATAACCTTAAAGTCTAAGCTTCCTTCCTATAGAAATTACTAATTATACTTTAATATCCTTTTTTTTTCTTTTTTTTATATGTTTTTTATATATTTTTTACTGCTTATATATTAGCTTTAGTTATAACTTATTAACCTTACTAAAAGCCTAACCTTCTATACGTAAATTCCTTTAGATACCTTAATATGTCTAATATTTTCTATATCCCACTCCTTTATAATTAAATATTATATATATTTAGTATAGGCTAGTTATTTAGCTATAGGGGTAGTGTTATGCATTGCGGGATCTCTAGGTTCCTTTTAGCCTAAGCTCTTCGGACCCTATAGACTATAATGCCCTAGTCTAGCCTTATATATTAGGCATCTGGCCAGATATGCCCATACCATACATTTTGTGTGGTGTGAGCATTCCTAGATAGATTATCAATACATATCAGCTCCTTCTGGATGTAACAGCTACAACGTCCTATTCCGAGGTGGCATCAGCAGAATAGTCAAAAGACACATGCGCATGCACATCCACGTTATGCATGCGTGCACGTCCTTTCTATTCCCGGCCTGGCGTCGTCCGTCCTGACTGAGGCATCAGGCTTGACGGATTGCGGCTGACGGCATGAAGTGGCCTTTTGCCCAAGGCAGCAAGCAGTCTTGCTCAACCGAACCAGGACTCGTCATGCTTTCCTTGTTCCTGAGCAGTCTCACTTGGTATTTCTCATGGAGCGCGCAGAGCTTCTCCTGGCTTCGGCAATGAGCAACAAACACGCATCACCGTCGCCAGCATCACCAGCAACAGCTCCACGCCATCGCCAGTCTCAAGCACAGCAGCCATGTTGACGAACCGCCAAGCGGCCACCACCAACACCACCAACACCACCACCACCCCGAAAAGCACAGCTCAGGCGAATCTTTCATCACTCCCGACCGAGCTACAGCTAGCCATCTCGAGTCTTCTCATCTACCCAGATGCGCTGTCTCTCAAGCACACAAGCAGAACATTCTACCACCTCGTCGACACGGGTGTGGAACTCAAGATTGACTGGCTCGTTTCGCGTCGCAAATTGCATCTGGAGTGCCCCAACGACAGGGCATGTGACCTGCGAAGTGACCTGCGCTTTTGTCGCGGAAGCGTTGCGTAAGTGCATTGCATCAGTCTTCTGGGCCCAGCCACCTGCCACCCACAACAAAAGAACAAAGTGGTTCGCGAGAATGGTCGAGTAATGCTTGGGACGCAACAGGCTCTTGATGAAGCGACGACGCGAACACGTCGAGTGTGATGCTCGACCCGGTATAGGCTGTATAGTCTATGCCACGCCGACATGCATACACCGCAAAAGGAGCACAAGCCGGTGGCTATCCCCCCTGCATACTGACATTTACTTGTCCGTGAAGCTTTGGTGTGCCTTGGTACCAGTCTTACTCGCCTGCTTATGGGCTGCCATGTCGATATGATGGTGGAGTAGTTGTGCACTGTACAATTTACAAGCATCGGTCCCTTTTAACCGGTGGAATAGTCTCAGCAATTGTCAAATAGCATTGATGTCAACATTTGTTTGTAAAACTTTTGCAGCATCTATGCTTTCCGCCGAATGACTTTGTTACCTTTGCTGCAATTCTCCAGTCCATCTCGATCATTGTGGGCATCAACGCATACATAGGTCAGGGAAGAACTTGATTCTCAATATGTCTCTGAAAACTTTCTCTCGCTCCATCCTTTGTGCTTCTGGAAAAGTGTGCCTGCCCGTCACTCACTCGTCCGTCTTACGGTGCGATCGGACTTGCTTCTTCCAATCTGAGATTTGCTAAACTTTCGCGGCCCCCATGCTTGAACTTCCCCCTTACCTCCTCTGCCGTCCTGTTTCAGAAAAACCCACACTCGACTGCCAGCCTACCCACGAGGTCTCACAGACGTACATGGGGGCGGGTACGTAATATTGAGTAGGTAGGTACATACATACCCCTGGGAGCCTGGGTTCATAAAACCACCACACATGCATGCGTGCAGGCCAACGATTTATGAATGTACACATGCACAGGAATGTACAATTCATCGATGCACATGGCGTACGGCATTGGTATCTTCCAGAGGCCTTTCGAAGCCCCTTGGCGATGGACGGCTCCGTAACTACCATACTACTCAAACCCAAATCTCCCAAGGTCGGTCTTAAAATTTTTCATATTTGTCCTTTGCAGAACGAGGCGTCGGCTCGTCATGAAACACAACAAACAGGCCACCGAGCCAGTGTGTCTTCCCTGCGATTGCAAATGAAGATTTTGCCCGCGGATACTGACTGATGGAAACTTTTGCGCAGGTCTGAGGGCTAGCTGGACGCAACGCCCCTCACGAAGACGACAAGAGCATGCGAAAGTCCCGAACTCGGCTACAAAGTTCCCCCGTCCCCCACGGTGGAATGAGTGGCTCGAATGATTTTTTTTTTAAAAGGCTTAAATGGGCGCCGCAAGATGTCTGATGACATCGGCGGATCGGTACCCTTTGAAGCGGAAGGTCGAGAGCAAGGGCAAGAGCAAGTCTGTTTGCTTTTTATTGAATACCCGAGCTCGCCTCGCAAGCATCGGCTAACCGCCCGTCCGGTCTGGTGTCGGCGATTCAGGGCATGCAGCTATTTGTGACGTGGAGCACTGTACATAGACACGTCTAGGTGTCCGACGGTCAGCGAGTTACGGACTGAGCTTCAATATCCCGGCCTCCATGTTCCCATGTATGACCATAAAGCGTACATACATGTGTATGTATATCGTCGGTGGCTGCCCCGGCCACTTATTGCCGCAAATTCCGGACAACGGGGTCTGGTCTGTGTCTGGTCTCTTCTTCTGATGAGAAGCCAGCGTATGCAAGGACGGTGTGGCGTATTCCTCGATTTTCTCCGACAAGTCGTGACCCGACCGTCCTGGCCAGCCTGATCGTCCTGACTGAGAGTGCCGGACATGCATATGACGCCATTACCGAGTGCAGACTCTGACTCTGCGGAGCTGGGGGCTGGGGGCTGGATACTGGAAGGGGCCGGTTTCTGGAACCTCGAACCTGGAACCTGGAGGGGCAATATTGATGAGAGGAGGCAACATGAATGGGACATGGTACGATATTGATTCTTTACTGAGGAAGCCTTGGCCTTTTTGTCCCGTCCATTGTTGTAATCTGCGTCAAGACATGGATGGTGAGACTTGTCGCGGAACTGACCGGCTGGCAGGTGACAGATGGCAGGCAGGTGGCAGGTGGCAGGTGTCAGACGATATTATATTGTCTGCTGTACAGCCGAGAAACAGCCAAGACATCCTCATATGAGTGCGTTCTCGTGACTCCTCTCTACTTAGGTATAAAAATGATTGGTTGGTCCAGATATGAAGCTCTGCTCCAAGTACTTGGGTACCTACTACCAACCGGCTTGAGCTTGTCAGGCGGTTGGGCCAGTCCTGATGTCGACTGGTCTCATGTCCGAATGAGACGAGTAAATTATCAATTGACTACTACTACTAGACGAGTTGACCATAAATCTCCAAGCAAGCCAGCGAGGCCACCCAGCCGGCACTGTCCAGTGTCCAGTGTCCAATGTCCACGTTGTCCATGTCGCGCTGCCCTGGCCTCACCACCTGCATCATCGCACCACCGCCGGCGTGATGAATAGATTGATTCCCACATTGTGCCCGGCACTGGCGCTAGCCAGATTTCGTCCATTGTCCGTCCTGTCTCGCTCGATTTCCCTCTTCCTCTCCGGACTCTCGGTCAACCAACAAGGCAGACCTGTTGACAGCCTGTCAGGTTTCAGCAGCATCGCCCTGGCCATCGTGTTCAACACCCCAGTTCGATTTTTCGGGCAGAGAGGGGAATCCGGTCTGTTGGATTTCGGCATGGGGAAACCTGGAGAAAGAGAATTCTCCTTTCTCCTAGGTTCACGCCTCCGCAGAGTCCACAGAGTCCACAGAGTCCACAGAGTCCACACGTCTCTCGAGTCCCAGGATCCCGGGATGTCAGCCTCGAGACATCTCATTGCCTCATTCCATTCATCTCGTCTCCCACATACCCCTCGACACGTCAGCATGTTTCCAGATTCCCATGCTGGTATGGCTCCTTGTCCCCTTGTTTAAAAAAAAAAAAGAAAGGAAAAAAGAGCAGAGAAGAGAAGAGAGAAGAGAAGAGAAAAAAGAAAAGAAAAGCTGAAGAAGAAGCAGAACCGGGCTGACAGCTTCATGCAAGATGAATTGCTCGTCTCGGAGGTCCCGATGTTTCTATGACGGTTGTCTGATTGTCATCCCCCTTTCTTGCTTGATGAGTTGATATATAGGGCTTATTTGTCATCACAACCGGGATCTCATGTCATCATATAGCCAAGTATATATATGCCTGTGTGCGACCCTCCCAATACGTCGTCTTCACTTAGTTTTACAAAATAGTTCATCTTGATCCAAGTTGGATCCCCGAGCACATCCTACCTCCTGAACCGGCGACAGGACATTGCCTTGACCGAGAAAGATCTACACGTGGTGAAGCTCCGGTACACTATAATCGCCAGAAAGAAAAAGAAGAAGGAGGAAAAACAAAAAAA
>SRPW01000671.1:0-17255 GCA_018360225.1 Claviceps pusilla | reverse complement strand
TAACTAAGGGGATATTATAGAGAATATATATAGAAAGTATTAAATATCTCTCCTTAATGCTTCTAGTTTCTTTAACTAACTCCTAGTGTAGCGTAAACACTGTAATAGAATAGTAATTATCTCTAAAAGAGGAATTAAAGTATCCTATATTATAATATAAGGATATAAGAATTCTCTAGCGTATACTTAGCGCTTTATAAATAAGTAATTCTATAAATACTATGCCTTTATACGAGTATATATTAATAATATTGCTATTTTCTCCAATACCCTTAAAGAGCACCTAGCCTACCTTAAGATTATGTTTAAAATCCTTAAGAAGTACTGCCTATATATTATAGCTAAGAAGTTATTTATTAGCTATTTATTAATTTAACTCTTAGGTTTTATTGTAAACGTAGAGGGTATTACTAACACTAGTAACTATATTAAGGTATTTAAGAACCTCTAGATACCTACTATACTCTTAAGCCTTAAAACCTTTATAGAGATAGCTAGATTTCTCTATATAGGGGTCCCTTAGTTTAACCTATATATTAAACCCCTATAGAATAGAAAGACTAAAATACTTTAGAATCTTTATAAGAAAAATAAGCTCCCTATTAGGTTATTTAAGTAGGTATAAAAATACATAGCTTAGTAGGTAAGTTTTACACCCTTTAAGTAGGAAATTGCATCCTTTAAAGCAATTTAGGAACTCCTATATACTAAAATTCTGCTTTAATACTATAACCCTAAGAGGCTTCTTTTCTTTAAGGTTAATATATATAAGAAGGGTTTTAGCCTATATACTTTTTAATTAGTAGTTAACTAGAATAGTACTAGTATCCCTAGAAAGGATATTAATAGTAATAAACTCTACTCTATCTTATTTCTCTTTTAGCTAACCTTAGCTATTAAGAAGAGGTATAGCTTAATAGAAGCGGAGGTTATTACTATTATATAGGGGATAAGGAAGCTAAGGAAAATAGCCTAATTTAACTTATTAGCTATAAATATTATTACTAATTACTTACTAGTAAAGGGCATTATCTAATATACCTTACTTACAACAATAGATCTTAATAAGGCTAACCTTAAGCTTGCTAAGGTTATAAATTATCTCTTGTAGTTTAAAATCTATGTTATTCACGTCCTTAGCACTTTAAATATAGTTTCTAATGCACTCTTTTGCTTACCTATTAACATTAGCTATAGGGAAGCAGCTAACTATAGTAAATTTAATAAACTTAATGCTTATATATACTTTAGAGAGGAATCTATAGCATCTACTATTATAGATAATAACCTAAAGGATTCTATTATAGTAGGGTATTAGTATAATATAAAGTATAGCTAAATTATTAAGGGTATTACTATATATAGGGAGAGGCAATGCTAAGCTAATTAGAACTAACTATAAATTCCTCTATATAGCTAGGACCTTTAAGATAATAGACTTCTCTACTACTATAATTTAAAAGGATTATACTAACTTTATATTCCTTAAAACTATATAAAAGCTTTCCTTTAGCTTACTTATAATAATACTTACTACTTTAGTATAGGGAGAATAGCTAAGGAGCTCTTTACTATCTGCTTTCTATAGATAAGTAGCTAGATATATACCTATATAGCGCACTGTAATGTTTATAGAGAAAACGTAGTTCTCTAATCTTAAGCCTTAGAAGAAATAAAACCCCTTTAAATAAAGCTAGTACCTTTTTATAGTATTTTATTAGATTTTATTACTAATATACTAGAAGTTAGCTCTATAAATACAATATAGGCAGTGGAAGGATTCACTACCTATAATTTACTTTGCTTAGTAAACTATCTCTTTAGTAAGAAGATAATTCTTATCCTTAGCTATAAGGAGTATTTAGTAAAAATCTAGGCTAAACTTCTACTTAAGGGGCTTTACCTTATTAACTAGGGACTACTATAAGAAATTATTAGTAATTAAGACCTTAAGTTTATTTCTAATCTCTAAACTATGCTTTTTTATAAGTTAGGAGTGAAATTCCTTATAGCTATAGCATACTACCTATAAACTAATAGCATAGTAGAGCGTAAAAACTAGACTATAATTATTATAGTATAGTATTACACTGTAACTAATTTAGATATCCCCTAGCCTTTAATACTTCTAGCACTTTAACACTATCTTAATAATATAGCTATAGCTTTAATTAACTAATTACCTAATAAACTTATACTTAGTTATAAGCTACTTATAGTAGTAAACCTCCTTATAAATCTAAATAAATTTATTATAAATCCTAATAATACTAACCTTTTAGTGCTTTAGAAGTTATACTAAAGGGAGGCTAAGTATACTATTATAGTAGTAGCTACGCTTATAAAAATCTAATATAACTCTAGGCATAACTTAGTGGATATTAATATTAGGGATATAGTATACCTTAGGCTATACTTAGAATATAAGCTTCTAAGTAAGCCTAAGAAGAAATAGTCCCCCTAGCGCACTAGATTATATAAGGTTTTAGAATAGATCTCTTCTCTCTCTTTCTACCTTAACTTTTTACTAACTTTAAGGGTTTATTTAGTAGTTTCTATAGTTTATATTTAGAAACTATAGTAGGGTAAAGACCCTTTTAGAAGAATTAAGCTAGTGCTGCCACTAGTAAACTTAACTAGATTAGGAGAGGTAGACTACTAGGAAATTAAGAGAATTTAAGATTACTATATATAATTTTTTTAAAAGAAGGGTAAAAAGCCTTATATTAATTTCTTAATCCGCTAGAAGGGATACTCTACTAAGGATAATTAGTAGATTTCTAAGAAAGAAATATGCGTTAATACTGCTAAGATAGTTAATAAGTACTTTATAAGGAATATAATTAATTAGGATAAGGAATACTATAAGAAAGGCCTTATAGTGCCTCCTAATTAATAAATCCTAATAATACTAGCTTTATGTTTAATTTTATAAATATATATAGGGAATTCCCTACTAGTGGAAAATATTAATTATTTTCTAACTCCCTATATACTATAAGAGCTTACCTTAAGCTTACTTTTATAAAGCCCTATTAGGGTATATAAAATCCTTCCTTTCCTATACTCTTTCTCTTTTTTTCTTTACTTTTTTTTCTTTACTTTTTTATCTCTCTTTTTTTTAAAAATTTATATACTACTACCTTCTTTTTAGTAGTAGTTATTTATACTTAATTTATATTTTTTCTTAGCCTATATAGATATATTACTTAAACCCTTAACCTCCCTAAGGTTTTTTATAGTATATTAAATCTACTAACTTAAGGCTTTTAGTGCTAGTTTTATTAATTACTATACTAGTATCTAGTAGAAGTTAAGTTAGGAGAAGGCTTAGTAGGATATATATAGTAAACTTTTATATTTCTCCCTATGCTTATATATTAAAGCCTTTATTAAACCCCCTTCTTACTATTAACTTTCTATAATTCTCCTTAAGTAGTTAGCCTTAAACCTTAAGAATAGTATAGATTCCTATAATATTAACCTAGCTAACCTATTAGGTTTTATATTTAATTTCTATCTTTAGGAGACTAATATTCTAACTAGCTAGCTAGGGGGCACTTTAGCTACCTAGGGTAGTGAATCTTATAGTAGAGATAGTAATAATTTAGGTATACTCTACGCTATACCTTAGCCTACTATAGCTAACTATACTATAAATAAGAACGTCCCTAATAAAGATAATGTAGACCCTAACTAGGAGCTAGATAATATTAATAATATTAAGGAGGAGACTCTAATAGGCCTATTTTTAATAAACCTAACTAGTAAGCTAGTAACTACTACTAAGGAAGCTATAAAGCGCATTGCTAACACTATAATACACTAGCACCTCTGCTAATTTATAAAAGCTAATAGTAATGTGTATATACCTTATAATGCATTAAATAATATTAATTTTATTACTATAGTTAATATAGAAAAGGACTATATAAAGTAGCGATACACTAATAAGTAAGGACCTAAGAAGAAGGATTAGACCCTTAAGGATACTCTCTATATCTATAGTATAGAATTTGCTAAGGTAGGAGCTAGAATTAGCTATAATGGATTTAGCATTAAAAAAGATAATTTCCTTTATAAGCTATACTTAGAAGTAGTGGCTTATTATATTAATATTTTTAAGGGACTTAAGGCCTAAAGTAATAAGGCTATAGTAGCTACTATAAAAGGCAATAAAGCTTAAGCTAAAGGTAAATTAGAACTCTCTATAATTTATGCTACTTAGAACTCCCTTTAAATAGTAGTTTTTATTTAGGAAGATAGAGATAACTATAAAAACTATTACTAAACTTTCTAGCTTTTAGCAAAGTTTATTATTATTACTAAATGCATTAGTAATGCTTTTAGCTACCTAAATAGAACCCTTAGTAGCCTTTTAGCAATAATTAGTAAGTTCTATTTTATAAAGATCCTTAAACTAAGCGCCTAAGCGGCTATTACTATATTTAAGCAGTTATTAGGCGTATATAATAAGGTCCTTATATGCATTGTAGTATTAGAGACAGCTATAGTAGCCCTTTAGTTTACTATAATAGACTATAGTAAGATGTTTAAAAAACACTATAATAGCATTAAAGGCCTTATAGATATTTATAATATTATAAAAACTAATACTCTTAAAATAGTTAATGCTAGAATTAAGGAGGCTACTAAGTCTATAACTATAGCAAAGACTATTAAGGATATAGAATCCTACCTTACTATATTAGAAAAATATAAGTCTATTATAATAGCTTTAATTTCTACTATTAAATCCTTTATTAAATCACTCTAGTTTAAGGTAAAGGCTATTAAGGCTAAGGTATAAACCCTTAAGACTATAGGCACCCTTAGGACTTTTACTATAATAAGATCCACTAAGTGCACTAGAGACAAGACCCTAACTCCTTAGTTAAGGTATTTTATATATATAAAACGCTAGCTAGTTACTATAGGTAGCTTAAAGGCTATATTATAAAAAGGGGAATTTATTAATCCCTTTAGTAAAATGTTTTAGTGCTTTTATTATTTCTTACACTATTACTTTAGTAGTTCTTTATTATAGGAATTCTAGTAGTTATATAAGTGTAAATAGTTTTTAATTTTCTATATTACTTACTTACCTTAAGAGAATAGAGTTAGTAGGAAATATAATAGTTTAGTAGGATTGCTTAATATCTATAATATTTACTATTAGGAATGCAAAATCCCTATAGGATTCTACCTATATTTAGATAATAACGGTGGCGAATAAGGTATATAAGTGTTCTTAACTTTAAGCTATGAAAACTATGTCTTTATTTGTGTAAAAACCTTACTTATACTAGCGCCTGCCTTAGGTTATAGAAAACAGTAATATTTAAGGGTCTTTATTTGCTTAGCTAGGGCTATGGCTTAGCTGCCTAAGCATACTATTAAGTATAAAAAACTTACCTTACTATAACCCTTTTATAACCTCCTCTTAATTAATAATGTTATTACCTTTGTATTATAAGTTACCCCCTTTATTTTCTTTATTGCTATTATTAGTGTTTCTCTATACCTTACTACACTCTCTACTATCCTTTCTATAGCTGCTTTTCTATATAAAACTATTATCTTCCCTATATAGCTATATAGGGTTTCCTTAGTTTTAACACTAAAACTATAATATTTAGCTATATAATACTAATGCTACCTTAAAAGACCCTCTTTACTAGGGAGGAAATTAACTAAGACTATAAAGAAATACTTAATCTCTTTACTAAGCTAGGTAATATATATTTTAAGGCTTACTGTAGTGCTAATACTATAGGTAGTGTAAGATAAATAAGAAAACCCTCTGTTTTTAAATTATACTATATTATAACTACTAGGGACCTTATTAAAGGTGGTTTCTATAGGACCTTCCTACTTTATAAGGTTTATAGATTACACTACCTCCTAATAAACAGTAGCCTACTAGAGCTAAATATAGCTTTTATTTACTATATTATAGAACTTAATATAAATGCTTTTATTTAGCTCCCTTTAACTATTACTATCTATATTAATAAAACTTTTACTAGGTAAGACCTTTAAATCTATACTAAAAGTAGCATTAAGGATATAATAAACCTTTAAGATAGAATTATTCTCCTTAGAATCCTATAAACCTAGTAGTTTATTAATTTTTTTATTTATTTTACTAAAACCTATAACTATTTTAACGTTAGATACATTCCCCTTACCTATTATAGACTAGTAAGAGACTATATTAGTATTTTTATTTAGCATTACTTATATCTTATTAATATATATTATAAGGTTCTCTATATTAGCACTAAGAAAGTTTAAACACTTACTGCCTATATTTAAATGCTAGCTAATAGAATAACTTATAACTTTTATACTAATAATACTTAAAAGAATTAATATAGTATAAGTGCCCCTAAAACTAAGTAGGAGCTTAACTTTAGTATAGTGTGTTTTTATAATAATATAGAGTTTGCTTAATATTAGGAAGAAGCTAAGGCTATAGTTATAACCCTTAATATATATGCCCTTAATGCTATAGCTAACTATAAAGAGTAGGAAATCTTTAAAAGGGTTCTAGCTAACCCTATAGTTTAATATTCCCTTACTAAAGATATTTATTTTATAATAGTATACTAAAGCTATACTATAGACCTTAATAACTTTAGAGCGGCTAGTAGTAATAAGTCCTTTAGTAATAGCAATACATCTTTAGGTAATAGAAGTAAGTAGTAATAGTATAAAATATAGTAGTATACTAGAGGTAAACCTTAAAGGATTTAATAGTTCTATAAGGGATATAAATATTTATACTAACTTACTTATATATATTCCTTTTCCTTATTTATATAACTTCTATAGGTTAGTATATAACCTAGCTATATATAGACTTTTATAGTTTATTTCTTTTTTCTTTCTAGTTTCTTAACTTTATATATAAATTACTATAAACTTACTTTCTTTCCTTTTTTTTCTTTTCTTTCTTAATTTAAGTAGCTTAGGATAAGCTATATTTTCTTTTATAAAAGGGGGACTTATTATAGTCTATATATAATAGTAGAACCCACTGTATATAGGAGGGTTCCGCCCCCTTTCTTTTAGTAAGGAATAACTTTAACTATATATACACTTAACCACCTATCTATAACCTAAGTGTTCCTTCTCTTTATGACTTCATGACGTACCACACCTATTGTGTGAGTACCCCTAACTTACGTGTAACATCCAGCACGTAACAGTGACTATGAATAGTAAGTAAAAGAATATTATAAGATAGAACTTATTTAATTAAGTCATAACTAAGTATAATTCCTAACTTTATACTTTATTAAATAAGATATTAAGAGATAAATTCATGTAGTGTACATAGTACCTTCAATGTATATGTTTCATTGTTTGAAAAGTGGGCCGCTCTAAAAAAAATGTGGCCTTCAATGCACATATTGATTTCTGTATAATGCTGCTCACTAACAAATATATTACGTAATGCGATTCCTGGGATTATACTAAAGAAAATGACATCGCAATTCAGCTAAAAATGAGAGCATCATGCCGTTGAGCTTTTGCAGAAACAGGACCGGGATTGTCTATTAAACAATCCCTCGAACACAAATAACCGTCTTAACGAAGCTCTTTAAGTTCGAGGTCACGAAAACGGACGAGCTTTTACTGACACCCATATCCCCACATCGATCCAAGCTGGAAAAAAGAAATTGTGGCTGAACTTCGATCGCTGCTGCGCGAACTCTTTATTTCTTGATGAGAAGGTAGACGTTGTCGACTCGCAGCGGCGTAAGCTTTTTGACGGGTCCTTGCAGAGACATGAGCAATCCTCCGAATGAGACATACGCATTGCTACATGTTGCGGATACTCAATTAGTAGATGAGTCGTAGAATTAGAGCTGTATGCGGTTTTAAAGGGAGAGGCTTCAATAGCATACATAGTATTGCCGTCATAGGTTTCTTCAAATTTATAGATCTTTCCATAGCAAACATAGTCGTAAAGATCGGCTAGCGTTGCCGGTGCGTCCCCTCCTTTTCCAACATCTCGCCATCCTTTTTCGACTTCTTTGCTACCGTCTGGCGACAAGGTTGTTGACAAAACAACGTGTAAGGAATCAGCTACCGCGCAAGGAAACAATTCGATGTTGATATCGAGAACCATGACTGTGTGCGAGTCGGCTGAAGTACACGAGATTCGTGCAACTCGATCATATTTTGATTGGTCGTAGTCCGTGACTGTAAAACTTTCCTCGTAAAGAGTCGCATCACTACTGCCGCCGGACATATCAGTGACTCTTAAAAACCAAGGCCAGTCGACCTCAGCACTCTGTCCGTTACAATTAAGAGCAGTATATGAGGCCTCAAGCGTAAAACGTAAAGTGACACGGGCAATAAAAAGGCACAAAAAATACGAATGGGGAGGAAAGCTATGGTAAGTATCGTTTCTTCTAATTTGTAGTTCGACTTATGTAGGTGCTCATCTGTGTTATGCTAAAGGTACATTTTCGGGAGAAAATCGCGGATGCCGCTATAAGCATATGCCTTAATCGAGGCACTCTATGGCGACCCACAGTGGCACTAGCTTTCCTCAGTTACCTGTGAATCAATTCATTGGTTCGAGCGACAAGTCGGACATCATTTTGGTTGCGACTTTTCTTGACTATGAGCTTCTCATGTTGAGACACTGCTCGCAGCATCTTGAACGATTTCACCAGCTAGGGTATAAACATGTCGTTTCGCAAGCGAAGTCTGCTTGTAAACGGTTCGGCGATGTCATCTGCATCTCGGCCTGACCAAGAAGCTCTTCCAGGCACTCGTCCATCCCCTCTAGACGGCCGATCCACGACATCTACTGGTACTGCTTCGTTAGACCATCTGTTGGCTGGCCATTCGGGAATGCCACTGGGAAGCTCCTTGTTGATACAGGAGTCGGGTACAACAGATTTTGGCGGAGTCATAGTGCGTTATTTCGCTGCAGAAGGCTTAGTCCAGGGCCATGATATTCACATCTTAGGCTATGGTGATGCTTGGCGTCGGGAGATTCCGGGACTCAAACAAACTAAGGACAAGGCGAATATCCAAACACTGCCGGACTTACAGAAGATGAAAATAGCATGGAGATATGACTCTCTAGGGAATCAAGCATCTACCAACGGTCAGTTCCAACGAAACTACTCCAAGCATTTTAAAGCTCATAAGAACAGATAAACAAGCATATAGTGACGCCCCAACCTTCTGCCACTCTTTCGATCTCACAAGCACGTTAGACACTCGCAATGCACACGGGCAGCTGATCACTTACCCTTTTCTCGAGACGCCAAAGCGTTGTTCCTCATACTTTTTCTCGAACGTTCTCTCACGCCTTCGAACGAAGCTGCATGGCTCATCCTCCTCTATACATCGAATAATTGTTCCAAACCTACTATCACCGGCACTATATCCTGTAGAAGGATGTAAGCCTCACGATGTGCTCCGATTTTTGCACTGCCTGCGAAGTTTCTTGCGACAATTTCCCACCCGTCTTGTTATATTGGTAACGCTGCCTTCATCGCTCCATCCGCGCACCACAGGACTTTCCAGATGGATAGAAATTCTCTTTGATGGCGTCGTAGAGCTTGTACCGCTTCCCAAATCAGCTGGTGTCGCCGATACCTCTGACACTGAGAGCAGCAAGGCGCAAGGTCTGGTTCGCTTCCATACAATGCCTGTCTTTCATGAAAAAGGTGGTGGGCTAAAAGGGTGCTGGAAGAGAGAGGACATGTCTTTCCGGCTCAGTGCTTCAAGTGGCATTTTGATCAGTCCTTTTAGCTTGCCCCCTGTGGGCCTCGATGAACCTTCCCCTACGCCGTCAAGGCCGCCGATCCAAGATCTCAAATTCTAGATCCTAGCTAACATTCTGACCGCAATACGTCCGCTACTTGCAAATATGCATACCTACATATACGTGTAGAGTGTGCTCGTGTATGTACATATGCATCTAAGTCATATATGTATATATCCACTTATGTATGTAGTACCTGGCTCCTTATGCAAGTAAGTGGTGAGCATATACTGTATGTATGCAATAGGATGAGTGGACTCGTTCGCCCCGATACGTGCAAATACACACAACTTATTTTAAACTTTTGGGTTGAACTGTTTCGTGCAGACTTACATACTCGCCATGCTCTTGGCTCAACGAGCATTGGACAATTAGGTAAGTGCGATCGCAGACGCTTTTTGCTCCCAATTGATTCACCTGCTTAAGGATTATCCCAATGAATATCTGTCAATCCACTGAATTCCGTTGATGACACATTCACAATTACGAAGACGACTTATGATATAGCTATCAACACCCTAACCTTAAACCTCTACGTTTTTTCCATTCTCATGTCATGGCGCTAACTTCATGCGATCAGAGTAGGAATGATGTCTCTCACTGTCGATGGGTCAAAGAGTTGCAAAACTATTAGAGTGGCCAAAATAGCAGGGCGATATCTCGTTTTCGACCCTGATGCGGTTGCTCTTCTCAGACGCCATGAATGTATCAACGGTACCCTTGTTGGTACGACACCGCAACAGCCAACACAAAATGTCTTTCTCGGTCTTCCGGTCGAATTACGCCCTGAGGAAGTTGACAATCTTCTGCATAGAAACTTGGCATATGTGATGGAAGATGGGAAAGCTCACGTTGCCGCTTTGCAGCATGACAGAAAGTGTTACATTACATCTTTGCGAAACAGTAAGAAAGTCGCTTGCTATACGCTGTCTTCAAGATCGGCTGCGAGGGTGGCTGGAAAAGTCGCATGTCTCGAATCAGATGTTCAAGACGTACATAGCCTCCATGCTGGTCAAAGTGGTGAATCTCAGATCATGAGCACTCATGATAATACCATATCGTGCGATAAACAAAATACGAACGTAGGAACTTTAGCCATAACGCCAGTTTCCAGTGCAACACTCGTTACATCTATGAGTTCACCGGATGCCCCCAGCAGGGCATTCAATCCTACGCTATGTGGCTTTTTACAGTCGCTAGGGCATTATACGACCCCTGGTTTGCGCTTCGGTTCGAGGTACAGTGTATATCCCGGTGACCCTCTTCGCTTCCATGCTCATTTCATGGCGAACGAGTATTACTGGGACGAGCAGATTCCAATTCTAGATATCGTTGGGGGAGGCCGATTGGCTACAGCTGTGAAAAAAGCATTTCTGATTGGCGGACATGATACTTCCATGAGTTCGGACTTGAGCTCGATCCGAACTTATAGTATTGAGTGGGCAGCGATGTGACGAAGTCAATCTATCAAGCCAGGGTTGTGTGATGTAGGAGCAACAAGATGTTTTGTTATACAATCACCGTGATCATTGTCACCCATGCGCAAATAACTCTTCAATCGCATATTCCATAGTCATGGAAATGACTATGGAACGTAAACTCGACTGAAGCTGTGTACATCTCTGCGACAGCAGACGCATTTATCGAAATTATTCATAGCCAGGGAGACTCGACAGTCGTCGCAAAGACTGAGACAACGACAAGGCCAAACTATGATTGTTCGGGCTGACGTGTGGCAAACAACACAGGGCAAGCTTCGACTGTCTTCACCTTCCAGCCCAATGCTTGAATTAGATTGCGTTTCAACTGAACCCGGCATCCGTAGACGGCGTCGAGACAAAAGGATTTGTTCTAATATTTGATCGTCGTCATCGGGATTCAGCCTTGTGTTTTGATCCCTTAAACTACTCATGTTGTGACTAGCAAGTCCGGGCCAAAGTATACGACTGCGACGAACTTGTTCATGACGCCGAAACGCCGATCGGGTCATAACTTTGTCAGATTGTAAGTGTGCAGACAATGTTCGTGCTTCTTCTTTTTCTTCAAGAGTGGCTGGGTGCAGAAGCCTAGCAAGGTGATCTGTATCCCAGATTGGGTCGGCGACAACATGGTTTTCACAACTCGAAATCGTTGACGTCTTCAACAAGGTGTCGTGATTGTCGTGTTTGAGGATTGCTCCTTCAGACAATTCATCATCTCCTTCGACCGATGATGTAGATAGGACACTTGTGTTATCCCATACTTCGCCGCTTTCTTTCGGGGTGTAATCACCGCTCATGTCGCTGACTCCCCACCAACCACCGGAAGCCCAGTAATTGTATAATTCAGCGTCCAGGCTTGCTTCATCCTGATAGTCGTTTGCTTGCCTAAACTCAAGCTCGACATCGACTCCGTCTGTGCAAGGCAATTCGTGTTTACCTATTGTATAGGGCGTATATTTCAAGCTGTCCGGGTTCTTTTCCAGTGAAGCCCTGTGCCCAGTCTCGAGTTTTCGTCTACGTGCTAGCCAGAGAAGATATGCAGGCCGCGTGCGAATTCGAAGTCGACCTAGAAACCATAGTAGTGACAAGGCGCCGACACGAGCAAAGAGCCAGGTAATATTGAGCAGATACTCCAACGCCATCACCCATGTTGAACTTCTCTCCGTAACACCAGTGGTCAGCCTGCCACCTCTGGCACCGCGACCCCCAGTGACTTTCTGAGCAGATCGTTCACGACCATATCCACTACCACCAAGTCCTGTCCCTTCCTTAACCGGAATCAGCCCAATTGTTCCGATATGATCATTTGCAACCCTCATTCTGGCAGTCTGATTTCGAAGCTCTTCTACTTCTCGTAAACGTGCCTCCTCTAGCCACGTTTGATGCCGCATGTTAACGCTTCGTTCTTCGTTTAGATATACAGCCTCACTTGCCATGGTGATTGTAGTAAACCCTGTTCGTAGTAGTGCCGTATAAAAGTCCATGTCTCGTGTGATCCGAATTGTCGCTAAGGACAAGTTGGCTTGCATGTTGCCATGAGCGTTCGCCAGTCTTTGCCGCCAATTCAAGGTAAACGAGTCGGTAGTAGGAGCTAATGCTGAGAGGATGAGTGCCAGTCCGTAAATCATCGAGCATACGATAATCCCTGACAAGACGAGGAGGTGCGGAACGAAGCCTATGATGCACACAGTCGGAAACCGTAGCAAACTTTGTGGCAAAGGGTTTCCGAATTCGAAATCGATAACGCTCCAAACCATTGATCCCATGAAACAGACTCCCCAAAACCCGGTATTGACCAGTCTATATTTAGCCTGTACATCCAGAATACCGAGGATGTGGCTCGTAATATGCGTCATTGAAGATAGGAATGCGATAAATAAGACCTCCGGTGTAGTATTAGCCCTGCTCAGAATTCTTGACCGTGCACTTGTGCTGGAGGCTCCCGAGACCCCTCGAGGCTGAGTATTCTGGTGAGCCCCAGTGGAAGATATCCAGCCGATTTGACCGTTCACTGCTTCGTCGGCCTCTGCGAAAGCGAGTGACTGCTCGAACAGCGTCATGCCGGTCTCCGCTGACAACGGACGTCCTTGTACGGCACAGGACAGTGTCTCTATAAAATGACTGAGACAGAGTCCACCGAAGGATGGCCATAACATGGACAACGAGCCACGAAGTTCATTAGTTGTACCTGTATTAAAGTGCGGCACCATATCAATGGCTTCGCAAGACTGTCTATCAGAGGCACCAAGGAGCAAGGAAGAGCTCAGCTTGTTGAGGAACGTGTTCGGATAAGCAGAAGCAAGATCAGAAGACTTTCCTCGGTCTAGCCAACGAAACTTGTTGAAATCTGGTGACGATTGGCACTGAATGGAACGAAGAAGACGAACTGATTGAAATGAAAGTACAACGAGTGGAAGCAATCGGAGGAGAAAACGGGTATACCAGCGGAACCGCGGGCTTCTCCTGGTTGCTGCAAATATATATGTTCGGTTAAGAATGATGGCCATGG
Source organism: Claviceps pusilla (assembly GCA_018360225.1). Lineage (NCBI taxonomy): Eukaryota > Fungi > Ascomycota > Sordariomycetes > Hypocreales > Clavicipitaceae > Claviceps > Claviceps pusilla. The sequence continues at coordinate 3,466 of SRPW01000671.1, read as the reverse complement.
CAATACACGATATTGCCCATCTGCTTGTTGCATAACTGAAAACGGTGCCAATTCCCCTGGCTCTATCGATGAAGACTGGGCTAGCCGCATTGCCAAGATTGATTTGATCGTCTGGAGCACTAATTTGTGCTTTCTCGAAGATCGAACTCGGTTCCAGAATATTGTAGATGTTCTGTTCATGAGCTTGCGAAAAGCCACCGCGAGACGTGGTTGCCGGAAGGTGTTCGTGCGAGTCCATCGAACCAGAGACCGCTAAGTAAGATCCAAGCTTGTTCAACATCCGAGGTCCCCCCAGTACTATAACTTCTACGAAGGGAGCATTGCGCGTGACGTGAAGCACCCAAGTGGTGATATTGTGCCAACTCGACAAACTAGCGAGGAGCTGAGAATCTGGATCGTTGAGGCTCGATGTGTATCCGACTTCGTCCATGGCGTTCGCAGTAGCGAGAGAGCTTGCAATTAAAGGCGATGAAAACAAACACACATGCCCGCTGGCAGGACATCAAAGTCTAATCGATTTGCGCAGCGGCGTAGTCGATGGAAAAATGACTGGAGATTGACTCCAGTGAAATATGACCGGTCCCGCCATAGGTGGTGCTTATTACTTAGTAGTATAGAGAGGCACCTGAGCGATGCAGGCAAAATTACTAATATAGTATTTTTATTGTTGTCTTTATATATAGTAAAATATAAGGGATCGAGTAATTCATAATGCAGATGTATTATCATTTAATAGTATTAAAACCCTAGAAGTGTAGAATAACTCTCTCTGTTTAGAGTTATAGCTAATTATTAAGCTCTTTTATTATTATCATTTAAGAAAAACTAGTTTAGTAGTTACTAGTACAGTAGACACCATTGGTGCAAACTGCGATACTACCATAGGGTAGGTAGCAAGCAGTTCTTCCAGGCATCATCAATCTCTAACCTTATCAGGCCTATGTTGTACGGGAATAGCGCAGCGCATATCCTCAACATTAGGGTGCGCATCCTGCTGTCGGCCCAATAGTCAAGAGAATACATCACGCTCCATTCAAATATGTGACATACGTTAGCCGCACCCATATTAGGCACGCTAATCAGCTAGGAAGGCTCGCGGGATTAGTCTCTCGCATCAGCGGGATACGCAATGCGTTAAAGTTGTAAGATAAAGAATACACAAGTCACGGTTAGGTGGTTGAATCAGTCTCTGTATTATACATGTCGGAACATCCTTACATAGGTACTGTTAAGGGACGGTTCCCACGAGACGGTAGCCATTGAGGTATAATAAAAAATATAACGAAGCATATACTGCACTCCAATGCTCTAGTAGTGCAATATAATACTCTGTATATATTGTAAAGCAATGCTCTGAAGTACTACCAATCATCTACTCTATTTCCGTAAACAGTTACTGCTAAGATCTAGTCGAAGTATTTGACATCGGCTTTCTATTCCATCGAGAATACAGACGTTTTCGATAGGGACATATTGTCTTGTTATGACTTTAATCATTTCTTGTGCTATCATTCCCCCCATCACCGCAGCAGTATTGTGCAGTTCCTTGCAGTTTGATCGCGACACTTCTCGCGCCACTTGTAGTAATCGCGGATTACCTCGAAGTTCCGGTGCAAAGTTGGCAATGAGCTCGATAACTTCTTCGGTACTGGCTTCGGGGGCTAGAGCGGACGTTTGGAGCACGAGGAAGATAGGTACCAGCGAAAGCGGCACCTGAGAAGCGGCACCTGCCATTATTTCGTCACTGGCCAATTCCTTCTCTGCTTGTTGTATATTTTGTAAGTATATTTCTCTAGTAAGATTTGACACAGCGTTCTCTTTCTTTCTTTTTTGTGTTTTTTACTTACGTATGATCTCATGATTGCTCGGCGCATTATGTGAACCTTGTAGAAGTTTGATAAACCTCGCGTTTTTGCAAAAGAGCTCAACCTCTTCTCTTGTGATTCGAGACCCTTCGGGTACGGTACGAATGAAATTCATGACCTCATCAACATCTCGCCTCGATTTAGACCTGTATATAGACTGGAGTTCGATATAGACATTGGAGAGTGCCTTCATATCTGGAAGCCCGCCCGGTAAAGGGAGCTCCTGGTGCTTTTGATAGAATTGCTGAACTGCCTTTGAAATAATCCAGAAATTCTCGAATGCATTTTCCTGAATGGATTTTATTACCGTCAGCACATGTTGAGAAACAAAAGTTAATTCAGAAAACACGAACCTTCAAATGATCTTTGTCTTCGAATACTTGTCGCAAGGATTCTGGTAACGATGGTTGATTTATGTATTTCATTACAGCCGAGACAGCCTCATCAAAGTTTTCCTCGCCTCCCTCGGAATTGTTCGTCCTAGATCCCTGTGCTACAAGTGCTCGAAAGGCAATTTTTTCCGAGTAGGTTTTTGGTACATTACCACCATGACCCAGTTTCCATTTCTCGAGGAAGTGCAGCAATATAACGACTAGGGGTAGGTGGCTATGATCGTGGTCATCTTGATGTTCAATGTTTTCTGCCATTCGGCTTGCGAATTCCGACAGTTCAGGCCATGGATTCAGAAGTCTAAGATCCGTGGTCGACGCATCATCTGGATGAGTTTCCACGACAGGGAGAAAAGAGTGAAGCCGTAACGAAAAGTAGGCATAAAAGCCCGATGTACTGGCTGAAAATATCGGGATGTTATGCTGCTCAGAGTAAGACTCAAGAGAGGTGATGTGCTGCAATGCTAGAGGCAACGTATACAAAATCATCGTGAACGGCTTCGAACAAGACAACAGTTTCTCAAGGTCTAAATCATCCTTTCAAAAGTGTTAGACTCGCTCGGGCACGCCAACAGAAAGATGCACACATACATTTTCCTTGGGAAACCAATCACCCGTGACCGCAGGATTGAGCTCCACGAGGTTGTCTCTACAACAACGAGCTCGAGATTTCCCGAGAGAGGCCTCATCAAGGAAGAAGTTCACACCAAGATCGGCATCTTGTACAATAGCATCATCAGCGATGGTAAAACTTCCAATACCTGGAGAGGACTTTGATTAGCTTTCACGAAAAGCTTGTCCAAGGGTCTGCAGTGTCAAACCTGGCAAGACCAAATTTTTCAAAGCTTCGATTCCCATGGAGCCACCGCCGCTGTTGACTAAAAGAACATTTGCGGACTCAAGAGCAGACTGGCCAGTGGCAGCCCAAAGACGTAGCTGTCGGTCATATCTGCGTTCCTTCTCAGACGGGCCAAGTTGGTTGTGGGTGGGTTCGGATGCCATTTTTATCGACCCGTGGCCATAATCTTGTCACGAGAAATTTCCCTTTGGTACAAGGCTTTCCGTGAGGGAGATGGAATTCCGCGAATGTGTGTGCAGCAGCGTCCAAGGGCCAGGTAGAATATCGCACAATAAAAAATGGATGTGCACATCACATTAGTAATGTACGTTAGACCCCCTTATATTCTGTGCAACACACCCCCTAGCTACTAG
>SRPW01000670.1:0-17273 GCA_018360225.1 Claviceps pusilla | reverse complement strand
ATTCCTTGTGACTGCAAAAACTTAGAACTTGTATTCATTATAAACACTCCTGTAAAGAAACTTTTGTATAATACCGCCATGGCGATGCAAAAAAGGCAATCAAGTCTTGCTATAAAACTCTATATAAGTGTGTATGTTTTCAAGGTATGTATGTACGTATTTTTTTGGCGAACATCGGTTGTGTCGTATCATCAATTATATATGTAGATGCCACCTTTACATCTAACAGTCCCTCGTTTCAGTACCTGTCCCACGACACACACCGACTCTACACGTCCAGTGCAAGCAGAGCGGTCGACGATGCAGTCAACGGCAACAGGTTTCGCCACCAAAGAACCACACCACCCAGGAGCAAAACATAGTAGGGAATCGTCCACCTCAACACCGAACCCGCCCGCGCAGCACCATTCTCGTCAAACATCCAATACGGCCGCAAGGGACCCCAGAGGCGGGGAAGCCCCATGGAGTTGCAAAACGTGTGAACCATTACCACAGCGAGCAGAGACCCGGTGCGCAGGAACAGAAACGTGGCGTAGGCGCCAAACAATGTCGTGTAGGAGAGCTGGAGGACGGACCGCGCGATGGCCACGGCCAGCGGGGTCTGCGGATGAGTCACGCGGAATTCGTAGAAATGATGGAGATGTGCGGTGCCAAAGACCAAGGGCGAGAAGAGGATGATGGATTTTCCGGAGCACCCAGCCATGAGCAGCAAGGGTACGGCGGAGGAGCGGAAGAGACACTCTTCTGTTATGGGACCCTATTCGCTCAGCCGGCATTAGTGTGACGGAGATATATAACCCAGGATGTGTGTTTGAGTATGTGGGTAAAATAGAAGAGGGAAAAAAGGAAAAGGAAAAAAGGAAAGAGGGGGTGTGGTGTTAGCCATACCGCCACCATGTTCCTCCAAACTGCCCAGTCAGACCAGACCTCTTTCAACGGTTCCAGGGTCACCCAGCCCTGCCAGGTCCCTTCGATGAGTAGGTGCTCATACAGAGGCCCCGCGAATAAAAGACACGTCAGGAGCAGCGACTTGCCCGCCTCGACCAGCCGGGGAGGCCAATACCCCATTACACTCCAGGGCGAGTGCTGCGCAGACAGGGATGACTGTGAGAAGATGACAAACGTGACCAGGGAGCACAACGAGGTGGACAGAGATACGGAACGTATTCTGGCACGGATGGCTTCCGGGGAGTCTCGAGAACGACCTGCGGCGGCTCTCGTGGCAGAGGATGCGTACAGCGGCAAGACATATACGATGCAGTATAGGATCTTGTATTTGATGAGCAGGAGCGTGCAATCGCATTAGCATCTCAGTCGCAGAGAGAGGGGGGGGGAAGGGGGAACAGTGGGTGTATGTTCCGGGACATGCGCCCGGATACTTTGGACTCCTTTGATGATGGCCATTGGCAGTAGTGAGGAAATGGAAAATGGACTCACCAACAGGGCGAATGCCTGAAACTGGGACAGGTCAGGCTCGTGCATATTGAAATCGGAGCCCCGATGCATTTTGGTGAAGGGGAAGCCAATGCTACTACCGTCACAGCTGTCGATACTCTCTCGTGGGTTTTTTTGGTGTTTTATGAACAAACAGAGGCAAGGCGGACCGAGGTGTCTGTTGCCGTTTGCGCGCGCTTGGGCTTGGCTGGGATTATGGGCCGCAGAGCAGGACCAGACCAATGAGCGAGAGAGAGGGACGCCCATGGCAACATGGCAATTGGCCTCGGCGCTCTCAGTGGCCTCTGGCGGTGCAGTGCGCACGAATTTCATCCAACACGTTTCCCATTGGCCTGTTCCGACTCCTGCATGTCTCTCCGGCATCACAAACAGCAGCATTGTACCTGCCTGCCTATTGTTGCGAAGCACCTTAGCATTGTGTGCAGAGAATGAGAGCCCCCGCCCACGGACCACCAACTACGACTTCTCCGAGCAGCGCAGCCATGAATCCACGATGAGATGTCCATGATTCGATGTGCCATGCCCAGACATGCTCGTCGCTGGGCGTGTATGGCCTCAGATATTTGCATCTGCTGGTGCCGAGTTCCGTGTTCTGGGTTCTGAGTTCTGAGTACTGAGTTCTGAGTTTCGATCCGCGGTGTGACGTCGTGATTGCCGAGTCCCGACTGCGTACAGGCTTCTTATATAATATATATATATATATATATGTATAAAAAAAACGTCAATTGATTAGGCACACATGCATTGTTATCAAATCGCTCAATTTCAGATTTCAACTCATGGCGTTTCTAGACACATATACACTCGTGACCTACTTGCTCGTTCATCATAGTTCTTCGTTTTTGTCTTCGTCTCCGTCTTCATCTCTTCCATTGTCAACGTCGTCTGCTTGCTTCACCTCGTCCTTTTTGGCATCCTTGACTGAGTGCCAGAATTTATTGCCATTCTCATCGTCCCCTCCAAACAAGTGGTCAACGACCATTCTCTGGGGCGTCTCGCCCATCCATTGAAACAGAGAAAAGTCTCGAAACTGGTCCGTCCTAAACACTTCCAGCATTTCAACTGGCTCGTCACCGATATTCTCGACAAAGTGGCCCATGTTCTTGGGCACAATGCCCACATCGCCGGCCATGTAGTCAAATGTTCGGGCGTTGCCCTCGGCCGCAAATATGGTCACTCTCGCGCGGCCGCGAATGAAGAATGACCACTCGTCAGCCAGAGGATGCCAGTGCATTTCGCGGATGGCACCAGGCTCGATGATGACGTGAGCGGCAGCCACCGTCTTTGAAATGGGAAAATTGGTCGAGTCGGTAATGCGAACCAGACCTCCAGACGTTTTCTTGGGTTCCTGGTCGAGCATCTTGTGCGTGAACTGGTACTTGGACTTCTTGGCGTGTTTCCCCACAGGTCTTTCGTCGTCAATTGACCCTGGGGTCGATCCCTGAAAAATGTATCTCTCGCCGGCAGGGAGATGGGCGAAGACTTCGGGCGCTAGCTTGAAATTCTTGGCAATGACCGACTTGGGTGTGTGAGCTGCCAGTGTTGTGTGCACGTTTTGAGTTAGTCATGTTGAGCTTCTGTAGCCGCGTAGCCGCGTAGCCGTCTTCTTATCCTTTTGGGATCAGGAGCAAGCTTAATGTTGTCGGCATGGTGGAGGAAAACAAGTACGACATACCCAGCCAATCTGTCAAAATAAAGGTGGATTCCTCCGAGAATCCTCCGTCGTCAAAGATGAGCATGAATTCGGTGCCATTCTCTCCCAGACCTTGAAGTGAGTGAGGCACACCGCTGGGAAAGTACCACAAATCACCCTTTTTTAAATCGTCCATGAAGTTGCCGCCTTCATAGTCGAGAGCCGTGACGCGGACTTCGCCTTCGAGCACAAAAGCCCACTCGGCCTCTTTATGCCAATGAAGCTCGCGAATAACTCCCTTGTCAAGCCTCATGTTGACAGCAGCAAGCTCCACGCTAGTGGGCAGCTCCCTGACGGTTGTTTGCCGAGTCCAACCACCTTCCTGAGCCGTTGTGATTGACGTTAATAAGCGTCACGAGTTAAGACAAAGAGTTTCGGCGCAATAAGGGAGTCTTTAGAGAGGGGACAAGGACATAACAGTAGCATCGCGTACCTCAATTCGAACATGGGAGTCCGTAAAGCTCCATCTCATGTTGGGAATCTGCCCATGATCTGTGCTTGGTGGGCGAAGCAGATCAGGATTCTGTCGAGACCGATCACGATTGTACGGGCCAAGAATAGAAGCGCCATTGCCGTTGCGCCATGGTCGTGGGTCGAGTCCCTCGCGAATTGGATCGATAGCATGGTCGTGAGGATCGCGGTGGCCCGGCGTGTAAGGCTCCTGCTTAGCAAACTTGCCCGGAAGCTCGGTACCTTTGGACAGTCGCTGCTGAGGCGAGTCGTGGTGAGGCAGCGCAACACATAGGCTGGCCAAAGCTCCGACCAGAAGAAATCGAGTTGCATAGAGACGCATCCTTTGCGATGACTGGTTCAACGAGTAGGCGAGGTAGTTGGAGAGCCCAGTGGTGAATGGTAAAGCTTTCTGCAGCTATTCAACTACTGCTTGGTCGTGTAGCGCGAAGAATGCCGCTTTCCCCTGTGGCCGACTTTGGAAGAATGCAGAGGGTTCAAATCCGACTCGTTGCATACCAATGGGGAGAAAAGAAAGAAGGGAAGAACTTGGAGGGAAAGGAAAGGGGAAAAAGGAAATTGAAGTCCGATGGCACAGGTGCGTCATGGACACGACGCCCTCGTCAAGTGCTCTCGTCCGAAAGGCGAAGAACCCATCGACTTCTCGAGACATCGACCTCGAGGCGTGGCGTAGCGAGCTAGCCACATCCACCACGCGGTCTTCCCAGAAGGGCCATGGCTGGGAATGGCGCCGTCGCAGTCTGCCGTCCGGCCGGTCGAGAATGCAAGAATGCGAAAACGTGACTGTGTGCATCAATGGCTATTTGTACCGGAAGCATCCACATCGATTCTCTCTGGCGGCTCGGTAGTTGGAACTCGGAAGTCGGGCCGAGCTTGTCCTGCAGGCCACTTGGGCTCTGGCACGCAAGTGCTTGACAGTTGTGTCACGCCTAGGCCGCCCACCGGTCGCTTTGGTGAAGCGGCTACGACGGCACATGCAGCTTGTCGCGCGCTCGACTGAGTTCATTGTCAACCTTGTTGGAGGCTTCGGAGAAGGAGAGTTGACTTGGGACGCCGTCTGCGGTCTGCGTCTGCGTCTGCTTTGCGCAGAGTCCCAGCCACGTTGAGGCTCCCTCTCCTGCTTCCTGCCTCTGCCTGACGAGTCCTGCCTGGGCAATCGATCGCCAAGCGCCTTCCCAGGGGGCAGGGCAGGGCAGGGTTTCTGGCAAGGAGTAGGGACGCACCTTCTCTGGCAGGCCTTCAACCTTTCAACCGTTCAACCTTTCAAAATCTCGACTCTCACTCTCATTTGTGCTGTGAAAATGCCGGCTCATGCAGATGAAGGCATGTCATCCCCTTGTACAAATGGCGCGCCATTGTACCTAGAGTCAGTCACACAAGGCACGGGCTCACAATCAGACCATCTGTTCAGGGGCGGCCCTGGTAGCCGAGGGGCAGCCGGCTTCCCGGCCCTCTTTGCCTCTTTTTGCCTCTTTTTGCCTCTTTTTGCCTCGTTTTGCCTGCCCCCTCCCCCCCTTCAACCCCGCCAGCTACGCCAGTCGCGCTCTGACTGAGAGAGACATGGACAAAGCTCGGCCCGATAGATAATAGCACGTTCATCCATGTGCATCCATGTGCAAGTCGGGGCCGAACCTCCAGAGTTCAAAGAAAGTCTTTTGAACATCAGAAATGGGGATGCTGGCTGAAAAAACAATGGGTTCCCCCATGCCTTGAAAGAACCAACCTCCCGCTTTTCGGCGCCCCTGTGCACGTCTCTATTTCACCCTCTACATCTCCCATCGCTTGAAACCTTAACCATCTCACTTATTCATTGTTGGCTGACGACGGTTCGTTCAAACCCGGGGATTCCATCCTTCACCATCAATTGTCTGTCTGTCTGTCTGCCTGCCTGTCTTCGCCATGACTGAACACGGCACGTCCAGAAATGCTTGCCAAGCTAGTCAAGAAGCCAACCTCGCCTATGGCGATGACGAGCAACAACCTCTACTCGGCCGCAAAATGGATTCACGTTCTCGGCTGGCCAGATGTCGGAAGCAAATGACGGCCGAGGTATCACGATCACATGCCGATCTAGTATTGTTGCTCTGCTATGTCGTGACGGGCCTGTTGGACAGTGCATCGATACAAGTTTGGGGGTCTTTTGTTTCCATGCAAACTGGTAAGCAAGAGCGTCTTTCTTTTCTCTTGATTTTCATCTTCCCCTTCCCCTTCCTCTTCTTAGTCTTTCTTTCTCAGTCGTACTGAGCAGGGACGAAACAAAAAGACTTGGTCGCCTTGTGCTCGTCGAAGCGGCAATTGATTAAACATAACTCGTAGGAAACACCGTCTACGTTGGCCTGGGTCTTGCTTCACTCGTGTACCCGCCCATCACTCCACGTCTATACAAATCGGGCATCTCGCTGCTATCCTTTTGCGTCGGCTCGTTCTTCTTCGCACGCTTCCACCGTTTCTTCTCCCCCAAGCGGCGCTGGGTCTTGTGCGCCTCCTTCGCCGCCCAGGCGACGCTGACCATGGCCGCAGCCATCGTTGTCACGGTCAAGCCCACGCCCAAGAATGAGACCGCCATGGGCTGGTCCGTACTGCTACCTCTTGCGCTTGTTGCGTTTCAGTCATGTGGACAGGCAGTGACTTCTCGAGCTTTGAAGTACAACGCCTTGACGAGTGTTGTCTTGACGAGCATCTACTGTGATTTGTTCTCGGATCAGGATCTGTTCAGACGTGACAACCCCGAGAGGAACCGACGAGCAGCTGCGCCGATAATGTTGCTGGCGGGAGCAGTCATGGGGGGGTTGCTGTCCCACAGCTCATTTGGTATTCAGGGCGTTCTTTGGGCTGCGGCTGGCATCAAGTCTCTGATGGTGATCGTTTGGGTCTTTTGGCCAGCCGAAGACGAAGAGAGATAGCCAACAAAACAACTACGGTGGGATTTATAAGCTAGACGGACAGCATACATGTACCTTGTGTAACGTGCAATTAGGCAGGCGAGCATGTTCTGTTTGTACTTAATAAAGACTTGAGCCAGGGAGGCTGTCGCATATGATGTACGCCTTTTTACATGCCAATCAGCTTCAAACTACAGTCGTACAGATCATCCATGTTTTGCACAGCATCAATCATGGAACTACCTAGTACCGTCTCGCCGTTCAGCCAGATGCGTCGATCCAAGCTGCCAGTTGTCCATGACTCAAACCCTCTCTCTCGGGGACGTAAAAAGAAAAAAAAACAGACAAGGGTTCATTTCCAACAGCCTCGCCATAATTCCACTCGTGCTGGGTTTTGGCCGTTGACATGCAGGTCCAGTCACCCAACCCAGCCAAAATCCAATGAGGAAAGCACCTTCCCCGCCGCCCCTGCCGTATCTTTCCGGACCCACCAAGCTCAAGGTCCTGGATGCAGTCATCCGTCATCTCCGGACTCGGCGGGTGGGGGTTTGGGGGAATAGGAGGGGGGTTTGAGCCCATTGACTCAAGAAGCATTCAATTCATTCTTGTTATCTTATCGGTTTTGCCCCAAAGAGAAAAAAAAATAAAACATAAACCCATGCCCATGCGCATACATCATACCCTTTGGACCCTTTCCTCGCCAACAAACCCACCAAGCCCGCCAGCGGACGGGTGACGGACGACGGACGACGCAACCAAGTCATTACCGCTGTCATGTCGCCATTCAACCTCGAGACGTGTGCGCGGCCCAATATTTTGGCGCTGCAGCCGTACCGATGCGCTCGAGAGTAGGTTTCTTTCTTTCTTTCTTTCTTTTTTTTTTCCCGCTCCGCATCTTCGGATGTAGACATTCCCCATTGTCCAGGCTAACCCATGTCCCTCCCCCAGTGACTACAAAGAAAACGGCGTGAATGTCCTCCTCGACGCCAACGAAAATGCCTTTGGCCCAGCCATCTACCCGTCCGACACCCTCACAAAGACGATAGCCTCGTCACCGCTCTTCTCGGGCATCGACCCCCTCGGCCTGCACCGCTATCCAGATCCCCACCAGCATGATCTGAAGCGGCTGCTCTGCGCGCTGCGCAACACCCACGCCCACACGCCCAAGGACATCACCCCGGACCACCTCTTTGTCGGGGTGGGCTCCGACGAGGCGATCGACGCGCTGATCCGGTGCTTCTGCGTGCCCGGACGGGACAGCATCCTCATCTGCCCGCCCACGTATGGCATGTACAGCGTGTCGGCGCAGGTCAACGACGTGGGCGTCGTCAAGGTGCCGCTCCTGCCCGGGCCGTCCTTTTCGCTCGACGTGCCGGCCATAACGGCCGCGCTCTCGTCGTCGTCGTCGTCGTCGTCGTCGTCGCAAGAACAGAACAGCAGCAGCAATAACAACAACAACAACATCAAACTCGCCTACTTCTGCTCGCCAGGAAACCCCACCGGCTCGCTGCTCGCCAAGGCCGACATCCTCAAGATCCTCGAGCACCCCACGTGGAACGGCGTCGTGGTCCTCGACGAAGCCTACATCGACTTCGCCGGCGCGGATGCCTCCCTCGCCGAACTCGCCGCCGAGTACCCCAACCTCGTCGTCCTGCAGACCCTCTCCAAGGCCTTTGGCCTCGCCGGCATCCGCCTCGGCGCGGCCTTCACCTCGCCCCCCATCGCCCACCTCCTCAACAACATGAAGGCGCCCTACAACGTCGCCAGCCCCACCAGCGCGCTCGCCCGCCACGCCCTCTCCGAGACGGGCGGCCTGACACACATGCGCGACAACGTCATGCAGATTATCCTCCAGCGCCAGCGCCTGCAGGTAGAGCTGTCCCGCATGGACGGCGTCGGCCGCCTCGTCGGCGGCACCGTCAGCAACTTCCTGCTCTACGAGATCCTCAGCCCCCTCACCGGCCGGCCCGACAACCCCACCGCCCTGGCCGTCTACAAGAGCCTGGCCGAGAAGATGAGCGTCATTGTGCGGTTCCGGGGCCACGAGCCCGGCTGTGTGGGCTGCTTGCGCATCACGGTCGGCACGAAAGACGAGGTGGACGAGTTGTTGCGGGCCTTGCCGCGGGCTCTCGCTGATGTGAAGGCATCTTTGTCGTAGGGCTGTGTTGATGTGAGGGATTCTTTTTGTATACTTATAGATGCGTGTATGTATGTGTGTGTAGATGGAGCGACTAAAAAAGCACACTTGGACAGGCACTGGGCAGGCACTGGGCAGGCACTAATATTCCATTCCATGCACGCAGCCGTTTTCAAATGCCCAAAAAGATGAGATAAAATGAAAAACCAAACAAAAATAAAATAGAATAAAAAGTAGTGGCATTTATCCTAAAAATGTGCTACGTATGTATACTGAACATGTGCTGCGTATCTACAGTGGTGGAAAACCGCGAAGCACCCAATGAAGAACCCGGCCATCGAGTCATCCACAAGACCTTTTCCACCTGTTCCGTCTTGTACCCCAGAGCATGAATTTTATAATACAAAAAACAAGAATACACGAAAAGGCCTGTCGCGTGATGCTAAAGCCGAAACGGTGTTTTTTTTTTGTCGCTTCGTGTGGAAATAATGCGTAATATTTACCAAAAAAAAAATATCCAAAAGAAAGAAAAGAAGAGGAAAACAAAATCATTGGGCCGATTGACAGTGTGAGGAACAGTTCTTGTCCTCTTTTGTACAATCAAGTACCCTGCAAGGCTCGTGTAAAAGAAAGCAGACGATTTTCATACGTGAAACTCGGACTCAACTCCTGTGGCAATGCTGTTTTGTAAAAGAAGAAAGAGAAAAAAGAGAGAGAAAAAAAAGTGCAATCGTCATCATAACAGGCATCAGGCTGAAAATGAGGACATGCAACGCAAGTAATGACCACTGGCCTCATAGTAGTGCTGGCTCGCTGGGTCCAAGAGGCAGAGGGTGGTATTACGCGCGGTTGCTTGGCTCGGTGATGGCATATGTGTCGATGGGCTTGAAGTTAGCATCTTTGACCCATACAATGTCCTTGCCCTTGTAGGGGAGAGGCGAGTCCTTGGCGAGGAGGCCCTGAATAACCTCCTGGGCGCACACAGCACCGCCAAAGGTGGCCATGTTGTCAAAGCCGCCGGTGGTCCACTTCTGGCCACATTGGTGACCAGACTTGCCGCCGGTGCAACTGGCGGCGGCGGCCTTGGCGGTAGGGATGAGCAAGCTCTCGATCTTGGGGCGGAGCGAGGGCATGATATGGGCCGTCTGCCACATAAAGCGAGAGGTATAGCCCTTGAAGTTGACCTGGTCGTAGTTGCAGGTGCTGGTGGGCTCGCATGTCGTTTCCCACATAATGTTCTTGTCCTTGCCGGTAAAGAAGTAGTTGGCAGCCTCGTCGAGTATCTTCTCAGTGCGCTGAATCCACTTGTCCTGTCCGGTGTGCTCTGCCATGACGGCGGCAGCATACAAGAAGATGCCCGTCGTGTACGAGAAGGATTTCTTGTTGACGGCTTTGCAACCGGACTCGATGCCGGCACCATCGTAAATACGGTATGTCTTGTTGTCGACGAAGCCCACCTCTGCGTTCCAATCCCACACTTTCTCGGCCCAGTGAAGATAGGTGTCGTTGCCTGTGGCACGAGCCAAGCGGGCTGCCAGCTGAAGAAAGCCACCGTTGGCGACCGAGTTTTTGTACTTGAGGCCATTGGGGTTGCTGGCCAAGATCTGCCAAAAGAGACCGCCGTTGCAGTGCTGGGTGTCCCATCGACTTGCGAGTGAATTGAAGACGTTGATGGAGATGTCGAGCCAGGAGGGGAGTTTGGCATTGGGCTGAGGAAAGTTGCGCTCCGCGGCAGAGAGGGCAGCCGAGCCCCAGAAGAACAGGTCATCGTTGCCTTCCTCGTCAGCATGCTCAGCAGGCAAGTAATTCATGCCACTGCCGAGATTGGTGGGAGCCAAGAGGGCTTGCAAGACGACATCGTTGTAGCTAGGGTCGGTGGTGTAGTGATAATAATCCAGCATTGCGCCCCAGAGACCGCCGGCCACCCACCAATAATATGGCTTTTTGACGTTGCCAAAGTCCTAAAAGAAAAAGGAATAAGGTGTGAGGACAGGACGCCGTGAAACGAAGTGGCAGGAATGGATTGACTTACCCTTGTTTTGGGATCGGAGGTGTTGCCACTATAGTAACTCATACTCTCAAAAGCGAGGGTAGCAGCGACATTGCGGACCGAAGCTGTGACGATGATTAGCCACGTTGATTCACACAGATCATTAGAAGAAAAATTGAAGAAAAGGAAAGAAAAAAGAAAAAAGAAAGACTTGACTGCGTTGGTTGTGGAGCATTGGGAACCTACTTGGGTTGTTGACGCTGATGTCCTTCGGAGCAAAGATGCCGCCAACGACGGCCGCCGCATGATAGCTCGTCATGAACCTCATTGTGAAAATATTAATGCCAAAGTTCGGCGAAAACACGCCAAGGAGTCGAAAGTGAGTGAGAGAGGGTCGAGAGGTTGGAACAATGGCCGTCCGTGATTATGATTTCGCTCCTGTCTGCCACAGCCGTTGTCTTGTGCCGGTGAATAAATGAGGATAACAAGTAATCCTGTAAGAGGAAGATGAGAGATGCACAACTGTATAACAAGATTGCGCCGACGTTTCTTCTCTTATTGTCGTTGTTGTCGAATGCCGTTTGTTCGCACGAGCACTGGCAAATGGAAAAGAACAAGGAATGATGGGGAAGAAACGAAAGAAAACAGAAACAAAAAACAAAATCCAAGAAAGAAAGACGGTGAACAAAAATAAAGAAGACGGATAAAATGGAGAAGAAGAAGACGAAGCTAACGAGATGGCAGCCAGGGGGGGGGAACACGGAGTGGAAATAGCCACGAGTCCCACGAGTCCGAGAGTCCGTGAGTCTACAAGCTCAGGATTCCAGGATTCAAGGATTCCATGAGTCCGAGTCGAAAACAAGATCCCGGAAAGTGTCGAGATGCTAGCCAAAACCAGTCTGGTCTGTTTCGATCCAAACGTCCATGCAAGTGCCCATCAGGGACCCGACGCTTTGCGCAGGGGCAAGAGACTTGGGACAAGGAAACAATGGCAATCGGACGGACGAGCGACGACTAGGGATGACTAGGCAGGACAGGACTAGAGCTAGAGAGGGAATCGAACACCAATTGGCGTCCAGGCTCCAAGGTTGACATCATTTGCCCAGTCACAGAGACAAAGGGCAAGAGCTGTCCATGCCGCCTTGCACCTGCCCATCACGGAGCTTGAGCGCGTTCGAGTCCGTGCTTGTGCGGCTGTGTGACCTTGACCTTTTTTTTTTTTTTTTTTTTTTTTTTTTTCTTCATGTGCGAATGACGGGTCAGTCTGAATAAGCGCCTCACACTCCTTGTCCCGGCTTTAGTGGACATGCACATTGCACACCTGTTTCGCCTAAGGACCGCCAAAACCACCCATGCCAGCCGTTGTTTTCCCCATTCTCCCCTCAGCGCTCCTTCCCCTTTTTCCGAGTCCCACATCCATATTCAACAGCCACGACCCACCCTCTTCTATTGTCAAATCATCCATGGTTGGTCCATCCAAGCCGCCCCACCCCAGGCGCCAAGGGAAGAGAAAAAGCCTGAACCACACAGCCCACGAGCCCCCCGCATGAATCCAGAATCCAGGCTATTGTTCCATGGAATCCATGCACGACCCAAAACAAACCACAAATCGATTTGACCAACGGCAGGCCGGCGACAGGGAGCTTTGCTATCCGGGCAGCACTTTTTTTCTATCCGGGCAGCAGACGCCCCACTACAGCCGGATATAGTTTAGCGCGGCTATTTGCCAGACCCCCCCATACAATTCACATACACCCATATAGACACACCTAATGCCCAACTATAGTCAATTATTAATTATCTCTATCTCTAAAAATTAATGCATTCTCTTTGTAGTGTAGCGCTTAAAAACGCGTTTTCTAGTGTTTTTTTTTAAGATCTATAATGTGTATACATTCACAGCCTAATAATTATTCCAGGCGCTATAGTTCAGCCTATAAGAGAGGCACTGCTTATAATGATGCTTATTGATAAGGAACTACATAATCCAGCCTCTAAGGAGGCTGCTAACGTAAAGATAGCTGCCTAATTGTATCCTCTACTTATAATGCTCTTATAGTATAATTTAGCTAGCATTGCAATATCTTTATTAGTTTTTTCCTAGCTACTCTTGCCTCCTTTGTAGCTAGATCTTATAGCATAACCTTATCTTATAATAGAATTCACCAGATACTTAGGTTTAGCTAGGCTGCTGCTTATAATAAGGGTAATTAAGGAGGCATTCTAGCCTTTTTCTTATTATTCGCAATCATCTAAATAGACCTACTTTAAGTCTCTAAGGGCTCTCGGATTAAGCAGTATTAGCTATAAGCATTATAAGGCTTATAATTCCACTAGCAGCGCAGGATCTTAAGCTTGCTTAGAGCCTCCTTTGCCTTAAGCTTATAAAGGATATTATAAGCATAGGGAAGGGCAAATTAGAGAGTAAAGCTACAGGTTTAAAGCTTGCATTAAGGTAAAAGCTAAATATTCTTTATGTGTGCTAGCGCAAGATAATATTATGAGATAAGCTTCTTTACTGCAACGTATAATATCTGCAAATGTAAGTCGCTAAGCCACTCTCTTCCAGTATATAATCTTCTTATTATAATGCTTTAAGCTATAACCTTCTACTTATAATTATAAAGCTTTTGCTTAATATATGCCCTAGATGCCTTAAATACTATATAAAGGTAGCCTTTGCCTGTAATTAGATAGGATTTAATACCCTAATGCAATAATTCTATAATATTACTTGCCTTAATGCTAAAATTAAGATAATAGCGTGTATAGTAGTGTGCCCACTGCTTCCGCTAAACTATATACACTTCATTAATATACTTAAGTATATATTCTTAGTGCTTTATATATATAGTCTATATCTTTCACTAAATATTGCAAAAGTTATAACATTGCTTAGCTTATTATAGTTTCTTAAAGGCAAGCAGTATGCCCTAAGGGCAATTATTAAAGGCCTTAGGGTCTTCCTCCTTATCGCTTTCTTGCTCATTAGAGGAATCCCTTATATACTTAGCTTAATTATATATACTGCGTATTATGCTAGAGTCTTTATCGCTTTAAGAATCAGCAGAATTTAGCTTATTAGCATCATCAGTATTAGCGTTCTACCGTAAGAAAATTCGTGCTTTTACGTTTTTTTTAACGTACCACTAACAGAGCTACTGCTATGTTAAGGGGAAAATAGCTAATAAAGCGTTTTTTAAGGCAAACTCTATATCTATAATAACAACAAAAGGGGGTTAAATATAGTAATGCCAGCGAACCTTATTAAGCTTACATAATAACCAGCAATAGCTTTCTTCTTTTTCGCTAGAAAAGAAGCTAAAGCTAATATTTATAATAGTATTCTAGTTAGTAATACCAACTACCTTAAAAAGATAGAGCTTATAGCGGTTTGTATTATATATATTATTGATCGCAAAAACATCCAGGAAAATCTTCTATTTATTAATGCTTTCTAAATAGGTCTAGAAGACTAATCGTAAGTAATTATCATTATCTAGCTCGATTTTATGTAGGAGGTCTTTAGCTTTAAGGATTTAAATAAAGCGTTATATTAGGGATAACGTTATAAGATCTTCCTTTAAGAGCTAATACTATATATTATATAGGTCCTTCTATATAAAGTTATTATAATTAGATAATTTAGATTATAAGATATTACAAATCTCATAAGGCCTAAGGCTTTAAAGCTCTAAAAGCTACTAAATTTACTGGTTCTATGCCGCCGAGAACCGCCGGTAAACACTGTATATAGACGCGTTAAGGGATTAGCCATAATTATACTATATGTAAAGTACTTTATAGTACCACTGCATATTGCCTACATTAGAGGTATATTGTATTTTTAGTTAAAATTCGCATCCTAGTAGTCGGGTTTTAGTGCAGCAAAGGCCAACGGATTCCAACAGCCTTATAGCGCTGCAGTTACATTAAATATAGCTAAATACAACAAATTCTTTCCTTAGTTTCTTTCTTTTTATAATAGACTTTTTTACTATACAAAATCTATTATATTTTGCAAAATCCTATAAGAATTAAAACATTTCCTTAAATATACTAAAATACAGAGATTCTAGCATAGGGGGGATAAGCTGCTCTAAGCTATCATCAAAATCAACGTTATTAGGATCCTCCTCTTCCTCTTTAGAGAAAGGATTATTATCATAATAATTAAATTCATAAAGCGAATCTTAAACCTTATTATTAAATAATGCAAAAGGATCAAGGGTACCTAGATCTAGATTATTTATATCGTTAACTTCGCTTACATTATTATCAAAGATAGGGTTAAATATAGGGTCACTGCCACCATTGTAATTAGCTAGGAGGTTAAAAATATCATTATAATTATTATTATAATCCTTAGGAGCACTATCAGAAGAGGTTTAGGAGCCCTCTAAGGCATTATTAGATATATAAATTGGGCTTTAAGAGGTCATAATAAGTGTGTGGTGCGGTGCAAGGTGGTGAGCTTCAATGCAATAATTCTTGTGAGAATTTTTTTACTACAGTAAATTCCATTTAGTTATGTGGGTAACACTGCAAAGGGTGTGGAAATGAAAGTAGGGGGTGGATGCACGAGGAAAAGTGGACTGCTGCCCGGATAGAAAAAAAGTGCTGCCCGGATAGCAAAGCTCGCGACAGGCAACGGCGCGGCCACATTGAAACAGGAACGGGGCTCGGCAGGTCCGCGACGGGGCTCGCACAAGTATGACAGTATGTACATGCATATGTGATATATTGTACGCGTGCGAGCACGACACGGAACAGACTGGTGCCTCGGTTAAGGTGCTCATCAAGTCATTTCATGGATGATTTTTTTTTCCTTCTTCCTCCTCGCCTGATAAAAAGCATGACTTGGCTCCTCCACCCGGCCGTCCCGAGCGGATTGGCTGTCGGCGCGCCCCCACGCGGAGCTTAACCCAAAAGGTCCAGGTCCAGCCCCAGCCCCAAACACTCCGTCTGATCTGACCATCCACCACAGTCTGCCCCTGAATTCTTTCGCACATGGACGTTGCAGGGCTCAAGTGACTAATCACTATTCGCCAGAAAATGACAAAAAATAGAGCCAAGAGTTGGGGTCCCTTTAAGCGATGTATTGGTATAGGATTCACTGCTATATTCTAGGGCCCTCTGGCTAACCGCCCTGTACAAGGTCACGCGTGTTTGGCTGTCAACTTGTACATTTTTGTCACACAACTTGGAATCCGGGGGGTTAGACTGTCAGGTACTTCCAAACATTTTGCCACACAAATTCGGCGTCTAAAAGTTTCGGGACTACCTGCGGCCCAGTATTTCTGAAACGGATGCACTGGCAACGTCTTGCTTCACGTTCCGGCAACAGTGCCAAAGCCCAGCCCGCCAGGGGAAAGCAGACTAAAACCATCCATGCCTGACAAGCGCCATGCACTAGACAGGGAAAGAGAACATGGAACAAGTCTGTGCTGTAAATAGATTGGCCTCTGGAGTCAGTTTGTTGCTCCTAACAGCGCGCCGTGAAATGCACTGTGCTGGCAAAACGACCAGCCACTCGTAACTCCACCTTTTTTGACTTGACGAACTTGGCGGTAACCGAGATAAGGGGATCTGGGGAGTTTACTGTACTCTTTTACTTCTAGTTATTTTTAGCCATTAATTTTTAAACGTACTTTTCTTCTATATTCATGGCTCCTCTACTCCAGTATCCAGAAGCGGGTGGTCGGTTCTCACACGTGGAAGCTTTCCCTTCCATTCGTCTTCTCCTCTACTTTCTCCAATCCCCCACCCCCAAATCCCCCGACGAGGATGAACACGAATTGCCGATTTCCTCCCTATTCCCTCATCATATAAAGACTTCGTGGCTTGCATGTCTAACCCATCCCTCTCCCTAGGCGAGATGGCCGTGTGCAAAGCAAAATGGTTCGAGTAATGCAGAATACGACGCTAGCAACAAGCTTGAAAAAAAAAGAATAAAAATTCAGAAAGAAAACAAAGAAAGAAAGAAATGAAAAATGAAAATAAGTAACAGCGAGAAATAAAAAAAGGAAAAAAAAGAGGGAGGGAGAAAAAAAAAAGACATTCACTCCCAGCTCCCAGGTACTCGTGCATCCTCGTCTTTCACAAATCCAGTCCCTCGCATTCACCCTGATGCAAAGAAAACGGTGCCAAGAGCGCCCAAGAAGAGGCCGGCAGCTCGAGCATAATTGCCATCTGGTAGCAACCTG
This sequence comes from Claviceps pusilla, assembly GCA_018360225.1. Lineage (NCBI taxonomy): Eukaryota > Fungi > Ascomycota > Sordariomycetes > Hypocreales > Clavicipitaceae > Claviceps > Claviceps pusilla. The sequence goes on along the minus strand of SRPW01000670.1, from coordinate 439 downwards.
GTCGCCGCACTATCCTGCGTTGGCAACGAATAGGGCATCCCCATTGTGGCCGCCGTCGGAGGAGGAGGAGCAATGTTCGTCCCCGTCACGTCGAGCGAATTGTCTGTTTCGGCTGGCTTGGGCGCCAGCGTCAAGGTGCCCCAGCGGACTTGGGATCCCGTCAAGGTTGACGTCCACGATACTTCTGTGGGACCGGTGTGTTGTCCGTTCGTGTAGCCGGATCGATAGCTCGAGTATCCGGAGCAGGTGGCTGCCGTTGTGCCATTCATGTGGCATTCGAGGTCCGCAATGCTGGTCTCTTGTTTAGTCGTTGGGGATGCCCCTCTGGAAGGACGGACGACGGCTGACGGCGACGGAGCAGGAGGAGGAGAATGTTGAACAAAAAAAAGCAAAAAAAAGCAAAAAAAAGCAAAAAAAAAAAAGGGGGGGGGGGGGGGGG
>SRPW01000669.1:0-17289 GCA_018360225.1 Claviceps pusilla | reverse complement strand
AATTTTTTTTTTTTTTTTTTTTTTTTTTTTTTTTAAAAAAAAAAAAAAAAAGAAATAAATAAACAAATAACATAAAATCGTAAACTGCGAGAGTTTACACTTTAAGATGCAAAGCGGGAAACCACCCTCCTCCTTTCGCTTGCCTGCCTTGGCACACAATGTTTTCGCTTCTTCAGCCACAACTCCGCTTGTGCCGAATCAAGTTCATGTCGTCCAGTTATGTATTTTGTAGATTGGCGGGAGGTGTGTCCCTCATGTGAGTTTCGGGTTTGTGGCCAACAGCATCCTGCACAAGTCTTGTCGTCAAAACCATGTTACCCGGCATAACGACCTACGAGAGGGGACAAAAAAAATAGAAGCAGTCACGAGAAAACAGGGAACAAGAAACCGGAAAAAAAAATGAAAGAGGAAAATACACAAAGGCGAAAAAGAAAAGTGGCTCTCCCGCCGGGAATTGAACCCGGGTCTCAAGCGTGACAAGCTTGCATACTGACCACTATACTACGGAAGACGAGATGGTTGTAAGCAACCATTGTAGCTGGTGTATAATGAGCTCGACGATATCACTACCTATATAGTCTAAACAACAGGCCCTGGACATTTAGCAATGCAGCACGCTCGAGGAATTCCTGCCAATGGTTTTTTTCCCTTAACCGTCTCCATCTCATTCCATCTCATCTCATCTTCATGCCCGTTCTTGAGACACAAGTCAAAGACGAGTCCACGCCCAGAGTTCTTCGAGTAGACAAACTCAGCCCGTCAATCAACCCCAGCACGCCCTCGCAATCTACCATGCAAATCAGCCCCTCACCCAAGAATCACAACACGCACGCCGCGTCATAACATTATCTATTCACATGCCCATCCCATCGAAAAGCACACACACCACTAGCTCTACGGTACGTCTAAACAGCACACAAAGAACCGTGACAGGACATTCGGCCTGGGAACAAGATGCCGGGTATCGCCTACTGCGTCCTCCAATGTGCTACCACATAGCGAAGGACCTATGCATGCATGTATGTATGTATGTATGTATGATATGCCACACCGGCAACATGCCTCATTCGTACAAACAAAGGGAAAAGGAAAAAAAAAAAAAGAGGAAAAGCCGAAAAAGATGAATAATAAGGGGGTGAAAACTAAGAAAGAAAAGAAAGGAATCAAAAAGAAAACGAAAAAAAAAAGAAGAGACACCGTCATGACACCCGTCGTATTACCGTGCAAATACCTTGACCACCCCGTCGCCGCCGCCGCTGACGACCCATCTGCCATCCTGGCTCCATACACATGAACAGATGCCTTCTCCTCGCATCACTCGGTGGCTCGTCATCTCCTGTATGCAAGATCTCTTTTCTAGACTCCAGAATCGCAAGGAGGCGTCGTGGCCGGCGCTGACGAGTTCGCGGCCGTCGGGGCTGAGGGAGAGGCTGGAAATGGCGTCGGGGTGGGCGAGCATGTTATATGTACATTGACCTAAAATGTTTTATTAGCGGTTTTTTCTTTTCTTTTTTTTCCTTTTTTTTTCTATCTCTCTTTTTCTCTTTTTCTCTTTTTTCTCTTTTTTTTCTTTTTTTCTTTTTCTTTTTTCCTCTTTTTTTCTTTTTTTCTTTTTTTCTTTTCTTCTTTTCTTCTTTTTTCTTTTCCCCCTTATTTTCATTTCCCTTCAAATATAAAACATCCGCATGAAAAGAAAACCTACCGCTATTGGCATCAAAAAACTTGACGTAGCGATCCTCGTGCCCCGAAATAATGGTCCCCTCAATGCCAGAACTGGCCACCGACCGCCCACCCGTCGGCCCTCCCGACGCGTTTTCGTCCTCGCTGCCAAGACTGCTGCCGTGGTGCTGGCCGCCCTGGTCCAGACCCGTCGTTGTGGCGACGATGGCGTTGACGCCCGTCTTGTCCGAGCCGTCGTACGTCTCCATGCTGTCCATGGACCCGACCTGCTCGCCCGTCTTGGTGTCGTAGACAATGACGGCGGCGTCCGAGTAGGAAACGACAAAGGACTGGCCCGAGGTGCCGAGCGAGGTGATGCAGGTCGGGCTGGCCCTGGAGCCGTCTGCGCGGGAGATGACGTGCACCAGGGTGTGGTGAAAGGGCGAGTTGGTCGCGATGCTGGCCTGCGGCGTGTTGGGAAAGGCGCTGCCCGAGCTCATCGAGTTGCCGCGCACGCGACCGCCACGACCGGACAAGCCGCGATTCGACCCCGGCTGGGGCGAGCTCAGCTGAGGCGGACCGCTGACGGACCACAGCCGGACGGTCCCGTCAGCCGCGCCCGAGACCACCAGGATGCGATCTGGGCTGCCGTACGGACTCGAGCTTCCAAACACGGCACCCAAGGTGGTCGGTAGCACGCACAGCGCCCAGACCGCATCGGTGTGGCCCTCGAGGGTCGCCTTGGGATCGACCCGTCCCCGTTCCCACACGCGAATCGTCATGTCTTGTCCACCCGAGAAGATCCAGCCGTCGCCCTGCGCGCGGCCACCCGTGGAGAAGTTGGGTGCCGGTGACCATGAAGCCAGGCTCAGGACGGACCCAGAATGGCCTCGGTGGGTAAAGTTTGCAATTACATCGAGGTCGGACGCAGCTCCGCCGCCGTGAGCCGGGCCGGCATGGCCGTCGAGTCTCGGTATGTGAAAGCGCTTAATCATGCCGTCGTCCCCTGCTGTGCAAATCTCTGGCTCTCCAGGACTGCCACCGCCAGAAAAGATGACGGTGCGCACCGTATCTAAATGACCACGCAAGCCAAACCTCAACTTGAAGCTGCCACTGTCGGATTTTTGCGCATTGGCCGCCAGCTCGTGCTCACTGCTGCGTCTTCGAGTCATGGAGCTCTTCCGTCGGTGGCCACCACTGCCGGGTACTCGGTTTGGCGACTTGGGTAAGTAATCGGCATTCGGGAAGACGTCTGTATCGGGACGAGTGGTCGCCGATAGGGGAGTCTGGTGGTGCTGTTGCTGGTGTTGCTGCTGCTGCTGCTGCTGCTGAACGATACTCGGTTCAGGAAACGTGCCCTCCGAGAAATCCCATCCATCGGGATCAGGAACCGGAACTCCTTTCGTTTTTGTCTCTGAAGCGTTTTGTTGCACGCCTCCCAACGCCTCCGCAGCGTGGCGAGCACCCATGGACATGTTCTCGTCGACAGAATGTGTCGTGACCGATGGAGCCGGCCAGTCGTCGGGAGCTCCGTACATGCCCTGCTGATTGTCGGCCGAGGAGCGAAGCATGGGCTGAGATTGAAGGTCTGCTTGTCTGACAGCAAAGCCAGACTGGGCCGCCTGTTGTATCTGGGACAAGGCCGCGGCGGGGTTTTGCTGAGACGGCTGTTGTCGTGCATTGATCATGTTAAAGTCCTGGACATGGTTGGCTGCCTGGCGTTGCTGCATCGGGTACTGCCTTTCCACGTGCTGCGGAGGAGGCATGCCGTATGCTTCTGCCTCGCGCAAGTCCTCAATCATGGGTAGCGGAGGCGAGTCTCGGGGCGGATGGGGGTTGGCAGGTGTAATCATCAAATACATAAACTCGGATTGGCATTGATCGAGGAACGTCTTGAGCTCGTTTCGCTGCGTATCGTCATCGGGTCTCTCGACTTCAATGCCCTCGACACCAGGAATTGTGTATTTATCGGATGAAGCTAGGGAAGCGAGAGGAGCACATTGATTAGCCAAGAGTTGGGAGGAAGTCTGAAACAGAGAAGAGAGCTTGTTGGGAAAAAAAAAGAAAAGAAAGAGAGACAAAAAAAAAAAAAAAAGACAGAGAAGAGAGTCCCACAGATTGGTAGGGACACATCGTAACTCACAACAAAGTTTCTCCTGAATTCTGGCACTTCGGTCATTCTTGGCCGCTACGTGCTCCTCCTTGGCAGCAGTCCCTCGAATTTGTTCTGCCTGGTCCTTGACCTTCCGCTCCAAGATGGTGACGTATTTCTTGAGTGCCTTTTGCGTGGCGTCGGCCCTCCGCGCCTGGCCCTCGAGGTTCGCTATTCTCCCTCGCATCTCCTGCTTCTCAATCTCCCACGAATTCCTATCCCGCTCGTGTCGATGCCATTCCGTCTGCAGGAACCGCATCACCCCCTGAAGCGTGTACTCGGTCGCCTGGGGTTGATTGGGCCCGTTGGGATTCATCCCCATGGTCAAGTCCATGCCGCCCGCGCCGTTGCCAACGTTGGGGCCTATCATGGCGCGCCTCGTCGTGTGGACGAGCACATCGGGAGCCTCCGCCAAACGAGGGGAGGAGACAACAACAACAACAACAACAAGACGCGCACAAAATGTATGTCAGACCAGATCAGACGCCAGACGTTTGCGGGCAGTAAAAGAAAAGTTGTCGGGGTATCGCGTGTGAGACCGGGGGAGCGTAGAAAATTGTCCTCGAGGCGGTCGGGCGTTGGAGGTTGCGTCTTTGCGTCTGCTGAATTTTCGGAGCAAATGTCGAGCTTTGTCGAGTTTTGTGGTCGAGTGTTGGACGTCAATGGAACTGGACTCGGACTCGGACCAGACTCTCTCGAATCTGCATCCCTACCTCTCCAGACCAGACAGACCTTCTCAAAAGCTCCCAGGTGTGCTGTGCTGTTCAAAGCCGATAGGCTAGCGGACGGGGCCAATCACAGGCCGTGTTTCGCGGTAAGGCCATAAGGCAGAAACAAAACTCGGACTGGCAACCACCCCCCTTGTTCCTGAATTTGCTCTGTTCGATGTTGGACCTTGTTATTGGTACACTGTGCATGAACCGCATCGACTGCATGAACGTGCATGGATCGCAATTGTCGTGCCCGGAATGTTACGAAGCGCGCAAAATGGCCGCTTCAGAGGCGACCTCATTGCCTGCGACAAACGGGCAGGAAGGGCGTGCATCTCCATCAAATGGGGCCATCTTGACATGGACGATGCAACAGTATTTCATTATTCGAGTGCTATTCTTCTGTCGATCGAGGCCCTGAATCATGGTTTTCTTTTCTTTTTCTTTTCTTTACAAAAAAGCAAAAAAAAAAACAAAAAAAAAACAAGACAAAGGTATATCTGTTTGTTCCATAAACTCTACTCTACCCTTCCAACCCTGACCTACACCTTTGGCTACACATCCTATCCTACAGCTCCAACTCTTCCACCTCCATGCCGCAATCAACGCACGTCTTAATCGTCATGCCCTCCTCGTTTTCCACACTCCGACCCCACTGGTGAACATGCTTGGTCTCGCGTATCGAGTCTCCAAATTTGCTGGCCCCCGACTTGCCCAACGTGCCGGCCTGTCGACGAAAGGCGTCCGTTCTCGTCTTGCGCTTCAGGTCCATGAGCTTCTCCTTGAACTTGGCCTCCTTGCGGGCCCTCTTCTGCGTCTCTCTCTTCTCGTACTCTTCGTCCAGAGCCTCTGCCGATCCCCATTTGGTCTTGAGGGCATATTCTTCGACTTGGAAACGCAGGAAGAGCATCATGTCGTGCCAATGGGATTTATGGGGGTTTGGGCGCGAGAGATGAGGCAGTAATTCTGGGTCTCGGAGTTCGGCTGCGCAAATATAAGTTCAGCGTCGCGTATATGTATAAATATGTGTGTGTGTGCGTGTGGATGTGTATAAAAAAAAGAAATAAAGAAAAAGAAAAGAAATAAAAAAGAAATAAAAAAAAGAATCAAAAACTCACGATCAGTCAGTAGATAGTCTTGCTTACACTCCGTCTTGGTCAGGAGTGAATACTTTTCCGGATACTTTTCCTTGCACTTATTGCACACACAAACGTGAAACACCTCGTCCCACACAAAATCAATCTCCAGGCTCTTGCAGTCCCTGCATTTCTTCCTCTTGCTCTCGTCCTCCAAAACACTCAGCCCCGGCTCAAACGGGCCCGCCTTTTGCCGCTGCAGTTTCCGAATGAGCTGCATCCGCTCCCACTCCTGAACGGTCATGTCCTTGGGCCGCTGCTCGCCCTCGGGCTGTCCGGGCTTCTTGGCCGCGCCCGCGCCCAGGGCATAGTTGTGCGGATCGTCCTCGGTGGACAGGAACCCGCCCTTTGTGTCCGTCATGGAGCTCATGTTGAAGTCGACAAACTTGGTAAACTTGCGCGCGGGGCGCAGCTGCGCCGCAGCAGCAGCATCGTCCGCGGGAACGCCCTTGTTGCGGCCGTCGCGGTTCGTGCCCGATTGGATCGCGGACGAGGAGGACCCGGAGGACACGAGGGCCGAGTCGTACGGGCGCTTCCCATTGCCGTTGATGGGTTTCGTGATGTGCACGCTGTCGGTGGCGACGAAACCGCTCGCGGATTGAGGCACCGTGGAAACGAATCCAGAAGCGCGCTGCTCGGCTTCACGTTGGTCGCGGAGAGCTTTCGCCCGGAGCCTGTTTTCTTCCTGGGAGACTTGTCAGTGCGAGGATTGAAGATGGGCCGAAAGATAAGAAGAGAAGAAAGAAGAAAGAAGAAGAAGCAAGAATATATATATATATATATATATATATAAAAACTCACGATTCGTCGAGTCACTTCCGGAGTCAATGGCGATGCGACTGCCGCAAAAGCAGCAGCAGGAGTGGACGGTGGTGTACTGCGCCGCTCCATCAAGTCTATTTCGTGATATCGAGACGCAGCGAGTTGCAGGAACAATCAATCATCACGGCGATCGAGGGGCACGATGGGCTGACTCGTCATCACTAATGGCTGGTCTTTGGACACTGACTGGTCAATGATCAACTTGGTCTCTGATCTCTGATGTCACCTCTTCACCTCACATTTGCGCTGAGCCGCGACGGTCGACGGGCGGGCGAACTGTCTGTCTTATCGATAGGGCGATAAGGCTGGCCAGTGATAGGGCAGGCAGAGGGCACCAACGACCTTGCGAGGTTTGCGTGTGGTGAAAACGTTCTTTGCATGTGCACAATCATCTACACGCACTCAACATATCAACGCATGCACAGTGATGAGACGTGGACAGACGTGGACATGCGCGCTAGGATCTGAAACTTGAAGCGTCAAAGTAAATACGATTATTTGGCGCGTTGACGGCACATTCTAGTCTCCCGGTCTCGCAACACACAGAGACAGCCAAGCCGTCATCCTTTCAGGTTGATGATAGTCGGTTTTCTGTTTTCCCCTTTCCCTGATTCCATTTGCCCCTACCCTCTTCCCGACAAAAATGACACGCCGCGTATGCTCATGCCCAAACATGTGTCTCGTACGTTGAACCGAACACGACATCTTTTACTCCTCCTTGGCACCACCGCGACCCGACTTCTCAGCTGCCTCGACCGCCTTCTTGTCACTCTGTGCCTGGCCCTGCTGCATGGCGCTCATGAAACCGGCGGCAGCCTTGAACGGACGCTTGAGATCACCACTGGCAGGCTGGCCGTAGACGTGAATCTTGGTCAGGTTGCTCTCGAGGGCTGACTTGACGGGCAGGATGGACTGGATCAGGAGAGGGTTCGTGTACTTCATGTACAGGTGCATAAAGGCCATGATGACGATGCCCATCATCTGTCCGCGGAAGAGAGCCTTGAGCTGGTCCTTGTCATAGGCATGGATGGTTGTGGTGACGAGCTTGCCCTCTTCGGTGGAGCCCATGGGTGCGGGTTCGACGTATTTGAGAGTGGTCAGGTCTGTCAAGGACATTAGCCTAGTCCAACAAATTCTTTCTTGTTCTTCTCTCTCCCCCCTTCCCTCTCGGTCGGCTCCCATGTTTTTTTTTTGTCCTTGTTGAAAGATGCGCCCAACCCTCGTAACAAGCTGGGCTCGACCCCTCGTCCTTTTTTCTGTCAGAAATAAACGAAAATCGGAGCTCACCCTTCTTCTTGTTGATTTGGGCCTGAATATACAGATAGAGCAGGACAATCAGGACATTGCTACCCAGGTAGACGGCGCGAACAGTCATGAGAACATTGGGGTCGTCAAAGGGAATGCGCTTCGACACTTGCATCATGCCCAACATGATGACAAGGTTGGTACTAGAAAGAAAGCGACGCGAGTTAATATCTGAAACACCTAGAGAGTCTGATCGATGACGTCTTTCTTTCTTTCTTTTCCTTTTCCTTTTCCCCTTCCTTTCCTCCCCTTTTGTTTTCCTTTATTTTGTCCCCTTTATCTGAATGGCGACGACGCGACGCGGGCGGCAGAAAAAGGAAGCGGAGCGGAGACTCACATTTGTGGGCTGAGACCGGCCATTGTGAACAAGTCGAACGCAACGCAACGCTGAACTCGAACTCGGGAGGTTTGTTGACACGCGAGCAGAGAAGCACTTGCTAAACGGGGCCAGAGGCAGGGAACAGCAAGAATGAGGAATTCGAAAATAGTTGGGCGAAGGTGGGAGAGGGTTGGTTGGATGAGACGAAGGTAAAGTCTGCATGTGGAAGTAAAACGCAAACGTGGTCGCAACGAAAAGCCAAGGCAAAGAAAGAGGCGTGGCGAGGCGAGGTGAGGCTGACCATGGAGAGGGTGGCGCATGGACGTGGCGCCCGCATGGACCCCCTTTTTTTTTTTTTCGTTTTTTCTTTCTTTCTTTCCTTCATGTTCCATCTTCCATCTCAAAGAGATCCGTGTACCCATGTAGCATGCATGCGACGTCTGCTTCACTGTCCCGATTGCCATTGGGACACAAACCCAGCAGCGCCTTGGCAGGTTTCCTTGTGTTGATTCATCCAGAAAGACAAAAGCCTCCAAATTATTACAAAAAACAGGACGACGTCAAAACAGATTCAGTATCCTAGCATCCTCACCCCAGGCCGAGGAAATAAAGAAAAAAAAAATCCTTTGTGGCGAAGCCGCCGCGCCACAACAAACCGAAACCCGACGACAAAGAAGCAGGGGGAAGGCCAGGCCATTCACCTAAACATCAAAGAGCTTTTGCGAGAGAGCAGATCTGTTTTCGTTCGTTCTTTTCAGAGAATGTACGCAGACGGAGTTGCAACATGGTCAGATGCGTCTTGTTTGCCCTTTGTTGCCGATGGGAAGGTAGCTGAAACGGAACGATTTCCTTTGACTCTTCACTACGTGTTTTTGATTGTAATATGTGGTATGAGTTTTGACAATGACTTTGTTTAAAAAAAAAAATAAAAAATAAAAAATAAAAAAATAAAAAAAGATGACAACATAAAAGACCCGAGTCAAGTAATGATATGTATTTATAATTTGTGAGAGAAGTGCACTACAGGGCAGTACTAACCTAGACAAAGTGTAACAAGGAAAAAGGAAAAAAAGGATAACAACAATGACCCAAGCCTCGGGATGATGCTTTCACTTATAAAGAAAGCGCACTAAGGGGAGGTTCAATACCTGTTTTCGATCCAAAAAAAGAAATAGAAAAAAAGGATGACACAAAAGACCTCAGCTCAGACAGGACACATGCACTTGTGAAAGGAAAACGCAGTAAAGAAGACTTATGCACCTGTTTTGAATTACAGAAAGAAGACAAGAAAAGCGGACTACACAGAAGACCCGAGACCCAAGCCTGGGAATGACGCGTGCACTTATGAGAGAAGCGCACAAAAAAAGTATAGCATAAGACCAGACGTAGAATATCACAATGCTTGTACAAGAAGCGCACCGAAGAAGAAGACTTCCGTGCCTCGTTTCAAACTAAGAAAGGCGGGGACGTAAAAGGCAGAAGGATGAAAGGAAAACGGTACAAGATAAAAAAAAAGGGGGAAAAGGGAAAAATGGGAAAAAGAGGGAAAAAAAGAAAGAAAAGAAGAAAGAAAACACAGCCCATGGATACAAAGCTCAAACACACAACAAACAAAGAAAGACCAGAGCAAGTGAGTCCACCACGCATACCCATACCGTCTCGCCACTTGCACCCCATGCCCGGTACATACATTGTCCTATTTAATGTCTTGAGGGCCGTCGAGTTGATCGTGCGTGGTATTTACATGTCCCCCCAAGAGTGTTTCTTTTCTTGATATTTTCTCCATCCTTTTTTTCGTAACACATTCGGCGTCACGTTCCATACATTGCCAAGAGCGATAGAAGGACCAAGACAAGAAATCCGTCAATAAAAAAAAATACACCATCCAAGGGAAAAAGAACCCTTTTCATCACGCACTATCGAAGCAAAACACAGCCCATTTTACCAAACCATTACCGAAGCACCAAAAAAAAAAAAAAAACTCGATTCTACCCTCCCCGTGAACAATGGCGCACTTTACGAGCGAAACGGACGCCTGGAACTTTGGCTTCGGGCGCACTCGCACCCGAGGCCGCTCTCAGGATGACGCAGACAGTCCCGACGACGAGCACTGGGTGCGGCGATCGCCGTTCATGTACGGAGGAATCAGGCCACCGCTTCTCCCTGGGGACTTTCTCAGCCCGTACTACCCGCCCTATGGCCCCTGGGAGGACTTTTACTACAGCGAGCGTCGGGAGGGAAGAGGACGGGGAAGGAGGAGACTAAGGGATGGGAGCAATGCTGCTGCTGCTGGCGAGACGGCCGTTGCTGTTGCGCAATCGTCCTCCCCGTCGTCTCATGCCGTGATTCCTGCGCCCAAGGCTGCACCCGCGGCGGACCGTTTCGAAATCATTGTGCGCGACACGACGGACAATAGACTCCCCGCGTGGCCCGAAAACACCACCTGGAAGGCAAGCATCCACAAGAACCTCGCCATCCCGACCGTCATCAAACACATCACGACGAACCCGGAAAAATACATGGTCACGGTGGTGTGGAACAATCTCGTCGAGGAGGAACTCCATGAGGGGATCAAACTCGTCGACTTGGAGAGAGACGCCCGTGAGCTGCGGGTGCGACTGCGGGAGTCTGGGCCGCCAGGTGTACCCATGAGGCTCATTAATGCCTAAGGTATTTGCTATGTCATTTTTTGAATCCTGAGCACAGAATAGGAGACGGAGACGATTTTCTTTCGACAATATCACGGGTCATGGGGGCTAGTGTCGTTTTCCTTAGTCTTTAGTGCTTGTCTTGGTTAGCGGATTCGTGGGAAGAATAACCAACCATATAATAAATGAACAAAAAAACTTGCTGCGCGTGAAAGCGCCAGTTCTTCCATAGTGTTGTAACAAGAACGACCTGAGGCACTCTTCCCCAAGCGTAGTGGTTGTGCTGTGCTGATGACGCAGAATCAAGTGCTTCGATAAGTTGGAACTTGTGGTACAGCAAAGCACACCTCATATACTCAGTATATAAAAGGCTGGCGCGCCCTGCGTCAGTATTGCTATTTTGCACGACAGAAGCCTCGGCGGCGATTGTCTTAGGCACTTGTCGCTGCCCACGCATACTCCAAAGCCCAAAATGTAAAAAGAAGAAAATCACAAGAAGTAATAATTAAGATCATTTCTTGTCAAAAAGGACCGTTTTCAAGTTGCCTCATGGATCGGTAGCTGGCTGTGATGTCGTCAATTGGAATACACCCTTCCACTCGGCCTCGTTTTGACAGCCAAAAGCCCATATCTGCCATCAATCCCGATTGTCGCGAGTATGTATGTCCGCGACGAGACATACATACTTGTCTTGGACCTACTCTGGGGTAAAACACGACGTGGCCGCACATGCGACCCATTATGCGGCCGAGACTCGACCTTGGACAAGCATGAACGTTTTTCTGTGGATTTTGAGCTCCTCGGGTGTGCACGAAGACAAAAAAGTTCACGAACAAAAGAGCACACTGGATGAAATAGACTGATGCTCTAGTGTAAGCCCACGGAGTCCATTCTGGACTGTATCCAGTAGACCATCCGAGTCTGACAAAAAGGGGGAGAAATCGGCAACTGTGACGATCTCTACTGTAAAAAGGTTTCTTTCCTCAACTTACCCTCCTGATACTCATCCTTTGTTCCGATTCAATTGCCGGATATATCACGGCGGTAATAAGCCGATTGGTGCTTTTATTGGAGGATTTCCTGAGACAACGAAAAAAAAAAAAAAAACCCAGCCTGTCAACTGTCAGCATTGCCATGCCGGATGAATCGTGTACCGCCGGATTCAGCCACATGTTCATCTCTGATGGCAAGGATGGATGTCAGTTGGCAACCCCAGCCTCCGAAATTATCGGTTCGGTTCGTCGAAAATGGACTGGGCGTCAAGATCAAGACATTGCCCTCGTTTGAGCATGCGGGACGTATGGCTCGATGAGGAGGCTCCCTCGATCGGTGTTTGCCGGCAGGCTGGGGGCGGAAAGCTCGGAACAAGAAGTCAAGGAAAGAGACAATCCCGGCGATATTTCGGTAACAGGAGTGCTTATGTGCATGTTCAGACTTATTCGTGCCGACGAGTTTTGAGGCGATTCTGAACGAAATGACTCCCTCACCGCAGTTCCCGCCATCGTGTCGTGCACAGCTCCGGTAAAGCCACAGTATAGACAAGCGATCCCATCGTAGAGCCACCCGTCTCTCCTTCTCTGACATAAGTAAGTAAAGCCCTGCAAACATTCGCCGGTAAGATTGCTTGCTCCATAAACCTGGGGCGGCCGAACGTTCGCACTGTACCTATGTATAGCCACAAGTCTCGAGTCTCGAACCCTCCCCTACACGCCTTTAGCCCATGACCAATTATTTGCCAATCCTTTGCCGCGCTAGTCTTTTGAAAAAATCTCCGTCTTTCAAGTACGAACGTAATGGTGATGGCTGGGCCATGACGTTTTTTTTTTTTTTTCGTTTTTTTTTTCTTTAAAAAACCATGAGCGCCGGATGTGTTTCCCCGATGTTAGACGCTAGGGTGAGAATTGTGCGTCTTTTGCATCTGATATGGATCGCGTTTCGAGCGACATGTCTTCAGGGATTTGAGATCCTAGTGTGCGGAGCCTTTACAGCGTTGAATAGATTATCTAGACCATTCGGATCGCTTTCGTGTGATAGGCTCGTGACGATTTCGAAAGCGGAAGTTTCCCGGTACAGAGAGGACGTATGGTACCTCGGAGCCAAACGATGGGCCAGTTATGAAAGAAGAGCTCGTGCTTTCTGGGAACATGGCATACCAGGGTGTCTTGACGCCGGCGAGTTGCGAGGCAAGGATGAATGCACGAGAAGATGCATGTAGCCAACTCCAGCACGGCGCGGAATGCATACTACAGTGACCAGACGCACTGAGTGTCATGGCGACGTGCCGAATGCCACGGCGAAGACGAGTGTTGGATGCAAAGGATTCTGTCGCGCCGCGAGGCCGTGAGGGCGCGAGACCGTGTGGCCCTGATGCCATCAGGCTGGGCTGCTGGGCGTGGGCGTGGGCGTCGGGTCGGCAGGTCAGGTCGTCAGGGTTTGTCAGAATGTCACTAGCAGGGAGAGCAGTTCAGGATCGCCTCGTCGCCTGATCGATCCGTAATCTCCGTGGTTGAATGTTGGATGGTTCAGAATTTTCAGAGCTGGATCTGGGGCCACGAGCAGGGGCGTGGCTGTCTGGTGGCAGTTTTCCACATGCACATGCAGGACCATGTGACCCTGCCTGCCTGCCTGCCTTGCCCTGGTGCAGATGTCCAGTCTGCATCAGCCGTCGGCAGCTGTCCACAGCTGTCCGCTAGCCCTCAACAGCTCGCAACAGCTGCCAGCTCGAGGCCCGTGTCGATGCAGAGTGCCTGGCTTTTTCCGGCTAGGCAGGTGCATGCAGCACATGCACTTACCCAATGCTTGGGACAGGATCAGGGACCCACACCGACCCCGGAGTGACGTCTTGTCGGTGATGTTGACAACTCGGAAACCCACTCTCAACAGCCGGGCTTTGAAAGTTGAGACTCCTTGAGATGTGAAAGATTTGTCTTAGTCCAAGTTGGCGGATATGTCTGGTCCACTCTGACCCCAGCAATTCAAGTTCTGATGAATTTTTTTTTATGCTAGTCAGCCTTGTCGGCTCTTGCCTACTTCAAATCCACAGGGCTGGCCTGCCTGTGACTCGCGCAAGATGATCAAACATCAGTCTCAGGAGTCGGTAACAATGTAAAGTTCTTGGGTGATGACACTCCGCATGTATCACACGCAAGATTTAACGAACTGGGAATTACGACCGGTGAAAATGCTCACTAAGCGCGGCTAGCGCTCGCTTAGCTCGCTCCTACTATGTTCCGAGCGGTGGAGGAGGCCCACATAATATGCGCGCGCCGGGCAACTGCCAACTGCCAACTGCCAACTGCCAACGCCCCTGCCAGCCAGCACCAGCAGCAATCACACCTGTTGTTGGTCGCGAGACTCGTGATGGCGTCTATGCGGTCGACTCGACTCGACTCGACTCGACTCGAACGCACCGATCCACGCCCGCGACGTTTCGAATCCATGTACGGACAATGGACATGGCGAAAGACGACCAGACGACCTCACAGCTAAACGCGACAGAACAGCAGGGTCCACTGACGACTTTCTGTCGGATCGGGGAAAAAAAAGGAGGGGGGGGGGGGGGGGGGGGGAGGGGCACGCTTCTGCATACGCGGCTCCATGCTCCATCTTCCTCCTTTGCCATTGCCATGGCCATCGCCATTGTCAGTACCGTGCCGATTCACAGCGTGCCCTGCCTTACACTGCCCTGCCCTGGATCGCTCTGCTTTTGTCCAGCCCTGGTGTATGCCTTTTGAGCCTTCTACCTTGGGTGCCTACAGCCTACTTCGGTCTCCTCCGTCTCAACAATATGTGACCAACATTATGGACAAGATTGCGAATCGAAAACGACATCCCCTCTGCCAGGATACCCACCGGTTTCTATCTAGACCCCTTGTCTACGCGAAGCTAGTTTCTCTGTGTCAACTAACACGCCCTGCTATGCCCTTCATGGCATCCATGGCATCCAAATCCGTCCCATTATGCCATCAATTCGGGACGGAACGGTTTCTTTGACCGTTGAATTTGCGGGGTCTCGGCCTTCATGTTTTCTATCCTTGACTAACATGTAGAAGACCATGGACAGAGTGCTGGCAACAACGTAGCAACATGTTTCCCACAGCCGGGGGGGCGCGGTGCGCCTGTGCGAGTCTCGCCCGGCTCGGTCTGTATAAAGTGTTTGTAGTATCTCAGCCTTATTCTTTTGGTGTTTGCGATCTTGGTAAGTCCAACCAGTTCAGAAAGTCGGAAGGAGACCATGTCGTTCAGTTTGTTGAAGGGAGATCCCAAGAGCGGCGATCTCAAAGTTGTCAAGCAAACCAATGACCTCAATGTGTTCAACAGCAGGGAAGGGCCGGCGTGCCTCAGGTGTCGTGAACAGAAAGTAAGTCGACCTTGGGAAAAAGAGTGAAACACGACCATGCCAGGACAGAAGAGACAGTGAAACATGAGGCCTACTGACCAAAAGGTTCTGTCTATACATGGGGGAGAAGAGAGGCGGGGAGGGGGCTCTGCTTCCCGCAACCACTACGATACTATTATGAGAGGCTGACGAATAATTTTGCATCCTAGTTGGTATGCTCCAAAGATCAGAAAAATCAGCAATGTGACCGTTGCAAACATCTTAAAAAGAATTGCATATATCCAAACGACCCTTCGAACTGCCCAGCCTGGGACGGACAGAGTGGCCAATACCCTGACCACTCTTTGAACTATCAAGTTTGGGACGGTCAGAGCGGCATATCTTCTTATGAAGTCACAAAAGAGGAAAAATCTCCTGACGAAGAGAAGACAAGTAACATGGCCACCGGCCTGTGGGATCATACAACGTCGGCACCGAGAAAGTAGGATACATCGCGACAACGGCACCATCAACTAGACGGCTACGACGACACAGTATGGATCTATGCAGTCCAGGATACTCCAGACGATGATGCTATATTTGCTTGCGCCCTTCAGAACAGCTCGCGACGTCGGCAATGGCATCATTGGCAATGACCGCAAAGTGCAGACTGCTTCTCCTCGACCGGAGCTGACTTGCCGACCCACCACACATTGACGTCGAAAATCTCTGAACACCACTGATTTTGACATATTTCCCCTTCTGGCGACGAACGATTCGAGGCCCCATTCGCATATACACATATACTAGTACATACATACGCTGATCACGAACGACAGAGACCCAATTCCTCACATTTCGGGCCTTTCTACCTCTTTTTCTTTCTTTTTTCTCCCTTTCTTTCCTTCTCTCTTTTTTCTTTCTTTCTATATTTTTTTTAATTTCTTTTTTAAATATTGTTTTCTTCTTCTTCTCCCTCTTTTCTTCTTCTTTCTTTCTTTTATCTATCTCGGTTTCTTTCTATCGTTTATTAATAGTTTTTCCTTCTCATAAGCACATCTATGTCAAAAAAGGCTTCTTCTTTTATTCGATCTACTTTGCCCGACTCTCTGTCTTTTCAATCAAGACAAAACTTATGTTGTCACTTGAAATACGTTCACTTGGCACTTTCAAAAGTTCTAGATACCCTGGGTGGTTTACCTTACCCCGCTTCTCTTTCATCTCACATTCTCAATTGACTTACACTTTGTGTGTGTTTTTTGATTTTATTTTTTTTTTTTTTTAAAAAAAAACACCTCAACGTAGTATTCGCTGCTTGCCCCAACTTTCCAATTCTCTGTACATTACACTGCAAGACGGTCACAAACAGCGCCGAAGCAGGCAAGATTGGCAGTGCAGGTCAAAACTCAGAACTGTAATGCCGGTCAGTCAAGCGGAAAAAAAAATATAAAAAAAATATAAAAAAATATAAAGAAAAATGATAATTAAAAACTGATAAATAAAACAACAACGTGAGCATGCATCAAGGAACAAAACCGGCGGGGTGTGGTTTTGGCAACTCGCATGATGGACTCTTGACCCTGGACCCTGGACTCTGGGCCCTTGGCTCTGGACTTTACAGCGTCCACTTCTCGGTGCGTTTGCCAACTTTTATACTCTTTGCTGCATGTGATGCATGCGTTCGCTGCATGGCGGCAGCGAAATGCAATCTTTCCGTGGAGGCGCGGAGGCGCGGAGGCGTGGATTCGGGCAGATGGGCGGGCACAGAACTATGACTGCCTTGGAGCCTGCTTTTTGTCTTTGTTTTCCGCAACAAATTGTTCCATCGGGCCTGCATAGCATGGACATACATAAAGTACATACCTACATATATACGGTGATGTATGTAGCATGAGCTCCAGGCAGCAGAAAATCAAGCATCCAGATTGGCGACCTGCACTGCCCATCACCGCATGCGCAGCTCAGCGCCAGAAAGCAAGTGTGTGCAATGTTTGTCACACGTCGACATTTTCTTCTCCTCCTCCTTTTGTTGATTCATCTTTTTTGTCGTTGGGTACAGGTCGATGGAGCCAAGCTAATTGGTCAAATTAGCGCCAGTGGCGCCCGTGACGCGGGTGACCAACGTGACGGGTCCAACTGCCGCGTCTCTGGCGCCTAAGCGCCAATTTTTTTTTTCCCATCTTTTTTTCCTTTTTCTTTTTGAGAAATAAAAAAGAAAAA